>APFE031639034.1:75177-112819 GCA_000404065.3 Pinus taeda | reverse complement strand
AAAAAAAAAAAAAAAAAAAAAAAAAAACAACAACAACAACAACAACAACAACAACAACAACAACTATTATTTAACCATTTTTAGTTTAAAAAATCCTATAAAATTTGTGATTTTGACATGTCATTTCTAGCCAAAAATTATCAAAACGTGTAGTTTTTTAGTTATATTTATGTTAAAAACAGTTATTTTTATGTCAATTGTTAAAAAATATTATTTTTTAGAGACAATTATTTTATGTGGATTGAAAAATTAATTAATGATGTATAAATATGTAGAATATCGAAAATTCAAAATATCGGCCTTCTTCTTTAAATATGCAAAACAATAAAAACCTCACTACAAAAAAAATAAAAATAAAATAAAAACAAGAAAATATGAAGAAGAAGACCACTTCAAAAATATTAAAATTTAGAAAATAATTATTTTGCATTTCATACATTAAAAAAAAAAAAAAAAAAAAAGGGCCTGGTGTAAAATTACCACTTTTTTAAATCAACATCAAAATCACTACCATTCTAAAATGCAATGTTCATAAAAAAGTTTATAGTGCCAAAAACTATGTTCTAAAAAAAATATGTGTGTTCTACATCACCCCTTTCCAAAATTGGGTCATTTTTTTGCTATCTCTACAAAACAGGTAACAGTATCAGTTCTCGTTTTAAAGTTTACATTGTTAGTTGTCTAAATGGTCTTTTTCCTTCACTGTGTTGTCAGGGTCATACTTTTTTAGCATTCTCTCTGAATGCTTTGGCATCTTATGCAAAGCACCCGGGAGAGCCAATGGTCCATGAGTCATCCATTCCAAGTTTTGGCCAGCCGTGTCTTCTTCTTCGTTCTCCTCCTCTTCTTCAAAATCTGATGGTTCTAGCTCTGAGTCTATTAGTTTGTCTCTGCCTCCTCTGCTGCCTTACCCTCTGCCTCTTGTACCGAAATATGAGCCCAAGATCACGAGGGTGTCTCGTTCTCCCTGTTGGAAGACTGGAGGTTCCTCTCTGTACTGAACAGCCTCTGCCAGACCTTCGAGTGTGGCAAGAACTTCTTCTTCTACTGATGATACAACAACCCTTGTGGGAGTGGTCTTTAGCTTCCTTGATACGTATGGAAGATCTTGTATTCCTGGGATCAGTCTAACTTCTTTCGCGAAATGATGGGTGATGGGAAGGACGGAGCAGAGGTGCTGATACAAAATTTTGTGTTCATGTCTGGGAGGTGAGGAGTAACTAACTTCAGAGTCGTGTGTAGGTGAGAGGGAGTGTGAGTTACTACCTTGACCAAATTATTAATGATTGGGGGTGTGAGGACATTCAACCATAAACAAATGGAATCCCTCCTTCTAGCACCAGAAATGTTGATGGTGTTGGACCTGCCAACATTCAGGGGATCTCCTCGGTATGATGTCCCAACTAGACCTCACACCATTTGATGTAGGATTCCCATCCAGTATGATGGCCCAGTTGCCATTTGTCTTAAAGGTTTGTCTTAGTTGTTGCTTGTCAACACATGAGAGTGGTATGTTTTGTCTTCGAATAGCAAGGTTCGCGTGCCTGATGAGTGCTTAGTGTTACTTGTGTCAAGGTTCTTTCACCGCAGAGGAAGAGGGTGGAAGTGAGTCTCAAGTTTAAAGGGAATAATCCCAACTCTGTCACAGACACACAACACAATAAGACATGCGCAACTTCCAGTGGAGTAGTCAACACAGATGCGGAAGTCACAAACACATAGTGAACAGATAGCACGTACAACACCTAATGGAGTAGTCCACATGGTGTGATGGTCATTATAACAAGTTTATGGGAATAGTTTTGTCGAGTGTCCAACGGGATAGCCCACATGGGTGAGATGGTGTTAACAACTTATACAACACATTTTCGTAAGCATATGTATTAGAACAACCAAAATAGTTCAATTGTTTTAACATAGGTTAAAGCAACATGAATTACAAGTGTCCAAAGAATAGTCTCACAAACAAATACAATACATGTGTGAAAACCTATTGGCCCATTATCAAGTTTCTGAATTAAGCGAAAGTTCCAAGACACATCGGTACACCATACATCATTAACCCCGATAGTGGGGCATTGGAGCCATTACTTGCTCCTCAAAGAAAAGATTGCAGACTCTCAGGACTATTTGACTTCCCTCAAGGTTGTTTGACTTACATGACTCTTCAACTTTCATTACTCTTCAGATTTACATGTGGGTCCCCTGGACTTCCACGTTACATTACATTGATTAAAAAAGTATGGCCCACAATAGTGATGTGGTCGAGATGACTCATTGCATGACTTGACACGACAGAGCTGGTATGCTCATGTTGTTGGTAGTGTCCATGTCGACTTGTTGTGTTGTTGAATGATGGATGTGTTCCTAGTGTATCATAGCTTCATCTCCGCATGGCAAGGTGTGTGGAGTCTTCGATGGTCTTGGTGTTCTCTTGATTTTGCACGTGCATGTCTCTCCTTAGCTTGTACTTGGCATGCTCCATGTGTTTGTCCGTTCACGAACAAATCTCCTTACATGCACTTCTTATTCATCATGTTCATCGTCGTGCCATGTATCATCCATGTACTTATATCTGTAATAACTCGTGACGAGAAGACACCAAATCTAGTATTCTCCAAGCCTACCATGATGTATTGCTTTTTTCTTTCAGATGTAGGTGACTGGGAGAGAGGACAAGGCTCTGAAACTGCGCAGAGAACATTTCAAGTCGGGGTGCGGGCTTCGGGCATTGTCCATGAAAATTGCGTAGAGGTCACTGGGAAGATGAGATGGGAAATTCAGATCAGCAAGTGACTGTCTGCAAGATCTGGCTGGGCTGGAGGGCAGATCTGTGCAATTTTTCTAGGGAGACAGTGCAGGTAGCAGAGGGAGACTAGCAGTGAAAACTGCACAATTTCTCCGGGGAGGCTGCTAGAAAAAACTACGCAGGTCTAGGAGGCTAGCCTGCTAAAAATCCCTGCGCATTTTTTTGGCTGAGTGGGATGTTGGGTAGCTAGGAGACTGCTCATGAAAACTGTGTAGTTTTTAGGAGGAGCAGCAGGTCAGCTGACAGGGTGATTGGCTAGAAAAATTGTGCAATTTCTTAGGGCAGTGCAGTGACAGGTAGCGGGTGTCAATCCAGCATGTCTGTGCAGTTTCTTCAGTCAGTGGAAGCAGGCATTCTCGGCATCCTATGCGCAATTTTTTGGAGTGAGGACCGGGGTCACTTCCTAGTCTAACTCTCCATTGACAAGCTGGAGACTTGGTGGTTTTGCTTGAGGGTAGTGCGGATTGAGATGACTTGCTGAGAAACTTTTGCAATGTTCTGGGTGACATTCAGTCTAGTCGATTCCAAGATTGCGTAGTGCAATCTACCTGGGAGGTAGCCTTAATATTTGTACAATTCTGGCAACAGTACATGTTCACTAAGGGTTGAAACTTTGTAGTGCATCTCAATGGAGGTCCATCTTTTGCGATTGGTCCGGTCGACATAGCTTCAGCCAAATGACTAAGTGTGTGAATGTGTGACTTCGTACATGCATGACCTTGCGAACACACACTCAGCATGACTTGATGACAAGACACCTTGAACGTGCGAGTGACAAGCATGACGCTTGTGATAGATCGTTGAATGACCTCGATGACACTTACGTGATAGTGCATACAACTTCATGTGTGAGTGTGACAGATGCCTACATAAAAAATACAACTTGTACACATGAAGACGGACCTTATGCATAGCCAGAACATGGTTGCAGGCATGACATTGTGATCAACATGCAAAAATATGTCCAATGAACGGTCAAGCAAGGAGGGTGCAAAGACTCAACAAGAGCTCACGGGATGAGCCCAAGTCCTTGCAAACATTAAGGAAAAACCCAAGGAAAGCTCTGAAATTGGATGCAGGCCAAAATTTTGGAGGGTGTTTCAGCCGCTACAACACATGGTTTCATAGCTTTGGTATGAGAGCGGCCTTGAATAAATACACTCATTTCTCTAGGATTTGTTCTAACCCTATAAATCCTAGTCTAAGAAGGAAGGAGTATATGAAAGAGAGGACAATATTTCCCCCCTTGTTTGTGCCCTAAAAGAATGATGGAAAACCTACCTATGTGAACAAATCTGAGATCAAAAGTCCAAATTTTTTGTTGAAAGGTCGACACCAATGTTAAGGATCGAATAGCCCCAGTCCTTTACAAGCCCAAAAATATCAGCACCAAGTGCAGAAATATGAGAATATTTAGAAGGAGCTTTAGAACTAGGTTGTAGGCTTAGTAGAATCTGAAGCTCCTTAGAATTCCTTAGTCTAAAGTGCCTTAGGCCGAGATTATAAGAGGTTAGACCTTAGTCTGTAGTGCCTAAACTGAAATACCCCAAAACCTAAGTATGGTCTCAAAAGGTCAAATATGACCATAGGCTAAGAAAATTTGATAAGGAAGGCATTAGAATTTATCTTAGTGAGCCGAGAAGGCCTCGAGTCATATTTCAAGGAGACTAAAGATCATTAGGATTAGGTCATAGGCCTAGTATAATCTAAAGGTTGTTGTCCAAACTTTGAAGGACGTAAAGCCTCAGTATATCAACCACGGTGCAAGAGAAACCTCAAATCTTAAATCCAATAAGATCATATAGCTTAAAAAGGATTGTATTTTGTTTTTAAAGTCTTTGAATCATATCGTTATGCAAGCTTTTGAAGAAGAATAATTGTTACAATGATTTGTAAAAGGCTGAAGTCATTTCCAGAAGTTGAGTCTCTTGATTTCTTAAAGATTCGTGCTAGTGTCACTCTGGAAGAAGAAACCAAAAGAAGTTTTTAAATCATCTTTGTCTAAAGATAAGCCAGCAAAGTCATCCTTCGTGCATAAATTCATCTTGAAGATCTGATATATAATTGATATAAGATTCAAAAGATATTGTCTTAGAAGGAGAACTAAATGTTTTAGCATAAATGAAAAGGTTGAAGTGTTGGAGACTTGTTCTACCTACCAAACAAACATGAGCTTATGATGAGTTAAACATGGGAATACAGACCTATGAGTCCACGAAAAAAGGTATGTATCATCACCTATAGTGATTTTGTTTGAAGATTTTACTTTGGTAACAGTCTTGAAAACCTCAGCGAGAGGAAATGATTACCAAATATCTTTGTCAATATACTTGGTTGAAAACATGTGTATCAAGGTTGTTTTTATAAGAAATTAAATAGGACTGTGATATGCTCCTTAGTCAGATCATACGAAAATGTCTAGTATATTTCCTCATAAAAAGGGATCTATGAAGAATTATTTAAAGGACAATTATGATAAATTTTGGAGTTCACCTTACAAGTTTCATTAATGTGATACACCTCAAATATGTAGCATGAAAGCATCACAATTTGGATGATCCATATACATTTGAAGTATGATATAACAAACATGTGTTTTCTTTGAAGATGTTGCATTATATATTGAAAAGAAGGACATTGTTGATGTCATTTGTTCTAATAAACCTTGCATTGTTAAAGGCCCTGAAAGATGCATTACATTGATTTTACTCAATTCTGAAGTTTATTTTGTTAGGGTCCTATAAATATAGTGATCAAGGTATGATTATCTAGCTATTTATCCCAATGGGATGTTGTAAATTATTTTTTTTATTTTTAGTTGTTTTATCTTTCGAAAATAAAATAAAAGAAAAAAGTAAGAAAAATAGAAAAAGAAAAAAGAAAGTTAGAAAGAAAAAAATTATGAAAATACAAAAAGAAAGAAAAACAAAAATAAATGATAATAAATAAAAATAAAATCCTCAAAAGGGGCGTGTTATGTCACCATGAGTTTAATTATGTTAATATTGATTAATTTGGTAATAAAGTTTGTTTAAAGTTCGAAATAAGACAAGATGTGATGTTTTGCCGCTTTCGATAAAGCGTTGACACCCTCGAAACATTGAGATTGTCCCTGCCTGGATCAATGACAAGGGATGATGTTTGCCCCCCCCCGGCGAGCTTTTTAATGGGCGAGGAGATCTGAAAAATGGTTTATTATAAAATTGTTGAAAGAGACGTGGCAGCTCCATAGCGTTTTTGGGGCCTCCCCCCTTTTACCACTTACCACCTCTACCCCCCCCCCCGAAAACCACCATCTGCTACCTCTTGCGCCCACCTTCTCCCGCTCCATCCAAGTCACCCTACCATTGGCTATTAAATTCTCCTGTCATCAGTCATATAGACATTGGCCATTAATTTCTCCCACTAACTTTTAATTCCATTAATGCCACGCTCCAAAACGGTAATATTTCTATTAATCACCCCGCTTTCTTGCTTTAAAATCTTGTATCACCCTACACTATTTCCTTTCACCATTTGGTTGATCCATGCAAGTTAAGACCCGAAGGTTTCCAAGTCCACCAACGCTCTCTGTAGTAGCATTTCCTCTCCTACAAC
Source organism: Pinus taeda (assembly GCA_000404065.3). Lineage (NCBI taxonomy): Eukaryota > Viridiplantae > Streptophyta > Pinopsida > Pinales > Pinaceae > Pinus > Pinus taeda. The sequence continues at coordinate 106,413 of APFE031639034.1, read as the reverse complement.
CGGTCAATTGCATCCTGGTAATATTGTTATCGGAAGCCTCCATTACAGATCAATATGTCTTCTCATAAAGGAAAGGGAAAATTGGTTGTTGAGAATTCTATTTTGCCTCCTGCTCATAATTTAGATGAATTCACTTTGGTCAACACGCAGTACAAAATAGTAGAAACCCAGTGTGAGTTTAACTTGTATGAACTTCATAACTGGGAAAATCAAAATTCTTTAGACAACACTGATGAATTGAGTATCTCGGAGTCATTTTTACCTCGGTTTATTTTTCCCCATACTCATGTTTTCCAAGAATTCGTTACATGGTGTCATCTTCGATATATCCCTAGTGAGCAAGATGTAATAGCCCAAAATAATTAAATCATATTGCCAATTGCACCATAAGCCAATTGTCAAGCTCTTCAGGTTAATCCCCAAGCTCCATTACATCATTTTTCCACTGATTCACTCACGGAAATATACCAGAAACTTACCTTCTCTCAGCGAGCCCATATCTTTGAGTCTTTTATGCCTGAGAATTATGAATTACCCAAACATAATCCCCCATATTCTTCTTCCATTTTCCCTGAAATGTCAAGGCGAGTTATTTCTATGATTTCTTGTCTATTAGGCTATCCCATAAATCAATGGATAGGTGAAGTAGTGTTGGTATTTTTGTCAGTGTTTTCAATTCATCAAAAGCCATTAGTTATTTTTAACTACAATCAATACCTATCAAGTGTAATTCATGATCAATTTCTGAAATTTAAAGCTGATGGTGCATTCAAACACCAGCCAGTCCTCATATATTTGATTTTGTTCTATCAAGCAAAAAGGTTCAAATTTTAGTTGCAAAAGATGGATGAACAAGAAAGACCACTATCATTTATTCACTAGACTTCCTTAGACAAAAAGATTTCAGAAGAATATTCATTTAGCAATTTTGTAGATCAGTTTTTGCATACATCCTTGGGTTTTTTTAGCAGTGATATTATACCAAGGATTTCACCAGAAATCAAAAGAGTTTTGCATCTCACAAAACAAGCTAAGGTTGGAGACTGGTATCTTTACCAAAATTATACAAAAATTTGAATTTATGAATGTGAACTCCCTCCTTACAGGTTGTCAATTTTTGTACTAGTCAAAATTTTTGCCTTGGAGTATATCATGCAAATGTTAAATATGGATGACCTGCATTTTGTGTCAAGAAAGCAGAAAGCACAATTCAAACTGAAGGCACATATTGGTCCTTACATTGTCAACACCAGAGCAACAACAAAGGAAGCAAATGAATTACTAAAGAAAATGAATTTCAAGCTAAGTTTTACATGGTCTTATGATCCATTAGAGATAATTTCAAAGTTGAGAGTTGAGAAAAAGACCGCACCATATGCACATACACTTAGACCAGAAATAGAGCAGTATGCCAATCAGGAGGAGTGGACAGAAAATACACTGCAAGAGGTTGAAGAGAAAATTGTCAGTCAAACATCTCTACAAACTCCTATTTCAAAGGATAAAGAAGTCAAGAGATCAAGGGAAAGTGTGTATCCTACATATTCACGGTCTCAAGCTACATACTTGGTCTCAAGCTACATACTTTTGTGTCTAAGGAGAAAGAAAGATCCAAAGACTGATACTAAGACTGATACTAAAAGTGATACTCATATAATAAATATTCAAGAGGAATCTTTAGAAGAAAAGGGCTCACAGGAGCAAACCACAATTATTTTAACAGGTATGCCCACCACTTCATTCCCATATGTTGAGGAGACAACATAATCATGTGTATCTTCCACATCTCAAATTACAACACAGCAGAACTTTTTTTTCTAGGTACAAGGAAATTAAGAAGAAGAATGAAGCATTGAAGGCTACTACATATACAAAATTTTGGAAGTAGACTTCGACTTCTCATACCAAGAAAATTCATGCAATTGACCAGATTGATTTGCACAAACAGGTCGGTGAAATGATCTACTCTACTTTAACAAGTTCAGTCATGGATGCCTCCAAGTTTTAGGCCTCTGTAAACAACATGCATTCACAGCTAAAGATATAGTGAATGTCATCCTTGGCCAAAGACACCAGAACCAAAGCTCTTGAGGATTTGGTAATTAAACTAGGATATGATCCTAGTGACACCAAAGAAGCTGAGGAGATAATCAAAAATAAAAATGCAGATATTTAAGATCTAAGAAAGTAGCTCAAGCTCCCAACTACAGAGCATCCATAGACAAAAGAAATCACTCAAATGGAGACAGAGAAGGAAAATTTGTTCAGATTGATAGTTGAACAGAATGTTCAAATTCGGAAGATGGAGATAAACATGGAGGCAATTCTGAAAGAAAAGGAAATGTTAGCATCTATAGGTACACCATCACAGCAACAAATTCAACAGAAAGGGAAGAAACATCCACTACATAATCTTTGGAAAATTTAGTCAAAGATTTAGGAGATTTATCATTAACTAACCAAGAAAAAGAGAGATTGTTAGCATCATTGATAAAAATGGAGGAGAATAAAATCAAGGTTGACAACTCATATTTGTGCATAAAAATTTCTAGTTGAACCAACAGATTGCAAAGTATGAGAATTAGTCTTTGATAACTTAGATGTTGGCAGTGGCAAAGCAAAGTATATGGCACAACATTAATGTCAATATTACAAAGTTATGGCCATCATTTCAGATTATTTTTTGAGTAGGAGGAATTAGTACAAAGGGTCAAAGCAACAGTTGAACAAACTAAAGCTGAAATTGAACGCAAACTAGCAGAAGCATACAGAATTATTAAGATTTTGAACTCCAAGACTAAGGATGAGCTCGAAGAAATCTAGAATCAAGACAGAACAGGCACACTCATGGAAGTAAAGGGAGTTCTGATAAAGAAGAACCTGATGATACAACTAGAAAATAAATGTGAGTTATAACTACAGGTGAAGAAATTTAACAAAAAGTTTAATTTATTTCAGGAGAGGGGACTTCCAGCTTTGAAAGCCTCTAATGGTACATTAATTCCATTAGAGAAATATCAAGATCAACTGTGCAACATAGCTGCAGATACATCCAAATTCACTAAAATTAGAGGAGCAATAACTAGAGAAGCTTTCCTAGAAGGCCTACAATATGACCTCTACATTTAGCATGAAGCCAACCATATGTTTCTCAATAAGAAAACTTTTCAAACATACACAGAAGTAGATGAAAGATTTCGAAGCATGGTGAATTTCTCTATTCCTAGTGAAGGAATATGGCATAAACTTTTGGAGCTTGTTGAGTGAAATCTTACAAATTAGGAGCGGTCAAATAGAAGACGAAGAATTGTAGCTATAATCAACAACAACACTCCTCAAAGTGTTAATAGAACATCCAAATTAGTCCAGCATTGTTATTATTTTGTTCTATTTCTGAAATATCTCATATTCTGATAGGCATTATTTTGTAAATAATTTTATTTTAAAGTCTAAATTGAGTTTAATACAGACTCCATAAGTATTTTGTAAAAAGATTTAAAAAGGGTTGGATTATGCAAAAGAGAATATCTTTCTTTGATTGTAAACAATGAACTTTATTTTGAAGTAATCAATTCACAAATACAAAGGCAATATTGTTTTAGGATTCTCGTGTCAAATAAATGGTGATGTTTTCCTCTTTGTTAATGTGTTTTTCCTTCTAAGATTTCATATGGATATTTTTCTTGGTTTTTGCAAGAAGATTAAGAGCTGAATTTACTTATAGTATTTTGTTATGGCTTGTTAAACAATATTAATGTTTTCCTTGTGAGATTAAATATAAAATTCATTTAAGTGTTCTTTATATTTAATTGAATCTTGCTTCATATTCATCTTATTCATACCACACATAATTCATGAGATCCAAGATTTTTCCTACCTTGTTATGTTTCATCTACTATGTTTATTTGTGATTGATTACTGAAGATTTTTTATGACTCAATTCCCAGTGGAATTTTCTTTCATTCTACAACCAAAACTTTAAAAAACCTATCTCGGCCTTTTGTACCTACCCTAAGATCTAAACAGTAAAATTAAAATCATACAAAGAGATCCCTCTCTGAAGCTGGAAGGGCTAGATCCACTTCTTCTTCTTCTTCTTCTTCTTCTTCTTCTTTTTTTTTAAGCCTAGGAAAACTACAGAGTGCTAACATATTCCTTGCACTCTAAGGCAATGAAAATTTAGAATAGGTATCACTGGCATGATTCAAGTTCATGGATAGCACCTTCACTTTTAACTTTATAAGCTTACATGAAGAAGAGGTCGAGTTTCTCTTCATTTTTGGAGATCAAAATCATCTTGAGAAAAATGAGCCTCTCATAAGACTAGAAGTGTTCTTATTATGATGAAGCATAGGCTACTTGGTTAAAAGGATAAAAACCAAAGTTTATATGAGAACAATGAAACAATAACCAAGTATGTTGTGGGTTTGTCTTATTGTTCTTCATGACGACATCTCATTGGAAGATCCTTGATCTTGATGAAATGTCCTTAATTGGTTGTTGAGACATTGGGACTTTATGGTTTCTAAATATTTGTATATGGAAATGAGAATATGAATATTACAGAGTTTGTTGGACTTGCAAGAATGAAAATCTAGGGTTTATCCCAAAAAACTAAAAGTCTTGGATGCAAAAAAAATCTTAGGGTTTGTAGAATGCTAGATCTGGACCTAGATTAATGTTTCCATTGAAAGAAGAAACCCTGAATCTGGCAAGGATGGAATGACAACATGATGATGATGAATATGAGTTTGATAAATTTGAAAATTGGATGCAAGAAGGATAAGATCAAGAGGGAGTTATCATTTCCCTATAATCCTCAAAAGATACATATATTATATCTTTCTTCTTTGACTATTACTATTATTTTTATTTTACTCTTGTCTTTGTATCATTTTATTGGTTGTAAGTATTATTTTGTGGCCTCCTAGTGAGGATTATGGGTACATAGTAAAGGCTACCTAGACTTTGGCATCAGAAGGAAGTAGTGGAAGAACAAAGCAAAGCATGTTACAAGAAGACTTTCCCATAATCAATGACATGTATTGAACTAAATGATATCTAAGTTCAAATGGAGTGATCTTCTTTCCCCAGAGACAATTCTTGTTTGCAAGGGAACCAGTGCCCGGGACATCTAATGATTAATAAAACTTTTAGAAATTATGGTCAGAGGGATAGGCCATGAGGGCTCGCAACAAACTTTCTAATTCTGAAACCCTAGTCTTCAAAAATAGAATGGCTAGAAAACTTTGAGGGTTGCAAGGTCTTTGGATTGAAAGAGTTGTTTGAAGAGAAATAAAGAGGATAGAGTTTAAACCCAGGCAATTAAGAATCTAAATCTAAACTTCTACAAAAATAATAATGAAATACTAAGAAAATGTGGATGAATTTACCAGATGGGGAGCGCTTCATTAAGGGTTTCAATTCTAAATAACATGAATACCGCTAAGTAAATTCATGCAAAATTAAACTAAAACAACCAACTACATATTACACCATCAAAAAAAGGAAAAAACATAAATGAATGTTGAATCAAAAGAGGAAAGTAGTACATGCAATTAACCCTAAGGATGGAATCAAAATTGTTTCATGTTCTTTGATTTCAGAGAGATTTTTTTATTATAAAGGAGTCATGACTCCAACACTTTGAACCCCTTCAATGTATTGATTTTAGACTTTTATTTTTGCCCTTGGACCTAATTGTTTCAGTAAGTTTCTAAAACTGATTCCTCACACAGTTACAAAAATTGTTTCCTTTTAAAAGGCTTTATATATGATATAATAACTGGCCTTTAAAACCCCTTTACAAATATTTACAATTATGTTTGTGAGGCCTCTTTCAAAATAGAAAAAGTGCTAATTTTGTAATAATATAATTGGAGGTCTTCAGAATTAGTATAGAAGTTGTATAAGGTACGGGCATGGGTCCCAGGTTTCATGCCTATATACATCAACATAATCTATCTGTGGTTGTTTTTGGAAACCATAAACTGCCCTCGGTAACTGTAATTTTTGGAAAGAATAGGAGGTTCCCACGGGGTTAATCATGAGTGTTGATCTATTGATGAGCGGTATGGAAAAACTGCTCTTGGGGGGTGTATCTCGCATGAACTTCGTGTAATTTATGTCATCGAGAATCTATTGGATCTAGACATAGAACATTATGGTTGTTGATATGTTTAACAGCTGCAAGAGATATACATTTCCAAATTTATATAATATCTTGAAGGATTCCTAATAGTTTTTGGTATCTGCAGCTTATGAACCACTTAGGGTATTGGACAAATTGTAGTTATTTATTGCAGGATTCTCTCCAGTTTTGTAAACAGAGAGGCTAAGTGTTAGAATGCCAATTTCCTGTGCAAGATGAATATGAAAAAAATGTGCCCATTCTCGCTAAATTTGACAGGATTGGTGATAATTTGTTAAAATCATCCAAGATCACCGATGACAATCTCTGGGACTCTTTCAGATACACATACTACCATCTTCTCTCTATGTCTTTGGCCCATGTTTTGGCAGAAAAGAGAGTTAAAACACAATTGACAACAATGTGAATATGGAAAGGGAGTGTCTCAAGTTCAAGACGTCCAGATTCAATTTTCACCTGGTTCAAAACTTCATTATTTAATGTTACTAAAGCTTTTTCCACTTGCTTGTGTTGATTGAGTGTAATCCTTCTGTATAGCATCCAAGTTTGTATCCAAGCGCATTTGAAGCATACCAAGAATGTCATTGGTGTATGAATTTCATGATAAATTGTAGCAAGGAACTGTGACTTTGCAATATCTGCAGCTTCGGCACATCCCTTGAGTTCTTCCATTTCCCTACAATATTCTTTAACCTTTTTAATACAATTTATAACGGCAAAAAAAATATGCCCCACGAGAACGATAATCACAAATATGCCAAAAGATGTTCTGATGGTTGTATATGGAAGTTTTGGATCATCCAAGAAGATGCAATGCAATTCATGCTTTCTATTAGGATCTCCAAAATCCAGTTCGCTTATGTTGCTTCGGTTGTGCTTTCAAGACATCCATTAGAATGATATTTTGTCTCTTTTTTTTCCACGACTTTTGAATGAGATGACTTTTATGTTTACACAAGCCTAGATCCATTTTAACTCCGGATCTATCAAACGCCGAGAATGATCAAATCTCTCGAGGTGAAAAACTCTTTTTTGAGTGCAAAACTTGAGGAGAGGTTTGCACCTCGAGAGATTCCATCCTTCTCGGTGCTTGATAGATCTGAAGTTAAGATGGATCTAGGTTGGTTTCAATCGTGTGCAACTAAGGAAAATCTATCGAAGATATGATTAATTTTATCAATAATATGTAAATACATCTACTATTAATATAATCATTTTAAGTATGTTAAATATGTCTAAGATTATTTTAATTTTAAATTTTCTTAGTTACCTCGGTTTGTTGAGATGATAAATATTGTTAATAACTTTAATGATGAAAAAAAAAATTGGATGCAAAGTGACAATGTAATAGTGTTGAATGATAGAAAATGTGAATAATAAGAATGTAGCCAATTACAAATAGTCTTTATTGTGATCAATATCAAACTATTTTTTTCTACTATTCTTATTGTCACCCTTATTAGTTTTGTCATCTTTTCATATCGATTATATGAAAAGGACAGTTGAAATCGTAAATCATTTAAATATTTAGCTCAAGTTGTTGCAGTAAACATCATACCTTGTCTCTCTTGCTCTCCATTATTAATAAGTTGAATTACTATAACACAAACATCAATGTACATTGCCAATAATTTTTTGTGCTTACACTGGAATCAATGCACATTGTTAATCCAATCACTTTAAAATTAATGTACCATCATACGTCCAATTACATGAAATCAAAAATCAACATCTACACTGAAATCAATGCATCTAATGCAATAAAACAAATAAGATTAAAGAACAACTTCTACACTAAAATCAATACATCTAATGCAATAAAACAACTAAGATTAAAGAACAACTTCTACACTGAAATCAATGCATCTAAGGCAAACAATCGAATAAGATTAGAAATCAACATCTACACTCAAATCATTGCATCTAATGCAAGTAAGCAAATAGGATTAGAAACCAACATCTACATTCAAATCAATGCATCGAGTGCAAGCAATCAAATAAGATTAGAAATCACAATCTACACACAAATCAATGCATCTAGTGCAAGCAATCAAATAAGATTAGAAATCACCATCTACACTGAAATCAATGCATTTAGTGAAAGCAATCAAATAGGATTAAAAATCATTTACATTGAAATCAATACATCTAGTGCAAGTAATCAAATATAGTTAGAAATCAACATCTACATTGAAATCAATGTATCTAGTGCAAGCAATCAAATAGGATTAGAAATCACCATCTACACTAAAATATATGCAATTAGTTCAAGAAATCAAATAGGACTAGAAATCATCTACATTGAAATCAATGCATCTAGTGCAAGCAATGAAATATCATTAGAAATCAACATCTACACTAAAATCAATGCATCGAGTGCAAACAATCAAATAGGATTAGAAATCACCATTTACACTGAAATCAATGCATTTAGTGCAAGAAATATTCTTCCCTCTCTCCCCCTCCATTTATATCTATATCTCCCTCCATATCTCCTTCTTTGTCTCTCTATCTCACCCTCCCAACACACACACGCTCTCTCACTCCATATTTATCAATCTCTCTATCCCTCCCTCTCTCTACCTCTCTCTTCTTCCCTCTCTTCACATTTTATTAATATCTCTATCTCCTTTTTTCTCTCTATATCACCCCCAAAACATACACTCTCTTTCTCCAATATATCTATCTATCCCTCCCTCCTCCTCTCCCTCTCTCTCTCTCTCCCCCTTCTCTCCCATTCCCCCACTTCTCTCTCTTTCCTCCTGTTGTCCTCTCTCCTTCTCTCCCATCTTCCCTATCACTCCCTCTCTCTCTATCCACCTTTCTCTCTCTATGTATTTCTTCTTACCTCCCTCTCTCTCCCTCTCCAACTTCATCTCTCTTTCCCTCCCTCTCTCCACTCTCCCTCTCTTCTTCTCCCACCTCTCTCTCTCTCTCTTTACCCTCCAACTCTGTTAGTATATCCCTCGCTCTATCCTTCTCTCTTCTTTTCTCACCCCTTCTCCCTATCTCTCCTTCTTTGTCTTTGTATCCCACCCCAAACATACACACACTCTCCATCTCTCCCTTGTCACTCTCTCTCTCTCTCCACTTCTTACTCTCTATGTCTTTCTTCTTCCATCCCTCTCTCCCCCTCCAACTCCATCTCTCTATCCCTCCCTCTCTGCTCCTCTCTCTCTCCCTCTCTCCTCTTCTCTCTCATCTTTCTTCTCTCTCCCTTTCTCTCATGCCTCCTTCTCTCTTCCCCCATCACTCACTCTTTCTCTCTCTCTCTCTCTGCCCTCCAATCCTCTCTCTTCCCCCATCACTCTCCTCCTCTCTCTCACTTTCTCTCTTACCTCTCTCTCTTCCCCCATCACTCTCTCTCTCTCTCTCTTTTCCCTCCAGTCCTCTTTCTCTCTCTCTTTCTCTTTTCCCTCTAATCCTCTCTCTTCCCCCATATCTCTCTCTCTTTCTCTCCAACTATGTTACTTTATCCCTCCCTCTCTCCTTCTCTCCTCCTCTCCTTCTTTGTCTCTTTATCTCACCCCTAAACATACACACTCTCTCTCCATATCTCCCTTGTCACTCCCTCTCTCCCCCTCCAACTCCATCTCTCTATCCCTCCCTCTCTCCTCCTCTCTCTCAAGTACTCTCTCTCCTCTTTCCTCTCTCCCCCTTTCTCTCCTACCTCCCTCTCTCTTCCCCAATCTCTCTCTCTCTCTACCTCTCTCTCTCTCCCCTTCAATCCTCTCATTATCTCCCTCCTTCTCTCCCCTCTCCATCTTTTTGTCTCCCTCTCCCTCTCTTACACTTTTCTACCTCTCTTGTTGAAAAATGTGCAACAAGAAATTCTAAAAATAGCAGTTTGGCCAATGAGCATTTTGGCCACCTTGGGTGAGAGGTGAAACTGCTAAAAATATAATCTTCTAAAAATAGCATTTATGGGTCCCTTCCTAATTATGCAGTCCCTGGTTTATGTATAGGAAGTAAAATCGAGTTTGGTCTTAACAACAGTTTGGAATATTAATTAATTAATTCTCCATGAGTTAATTAGTTAAGGAAAAGCAAACTTGAAGTATTTGTGAGAACATGCAATTATTTTTCCATTGATTAGGGAATGTGTCCTTAATTTGCTCCACTGATTAAGGAATTAAGGATGAGTTCTATATTGAGAGGATCAATTGACTTAGTTTAACTTAATCAAGTTCAGTTAGATTAATTTAACAAGTTTTTAAATTAATGAGATATAGTTTGTTGATGCTTGCATGCATGTGACAACTATAATTTCAGATAACTGAGTATTTTCTCATGGATAACTAATGCATGTCAATTATATTAGAGACCCAGTTGAGATCAGATGAGGGACAGTGTGCTATCAGATGCTTGGATATTCCTTGTGAATATTCCTTGCATGCAGGAGGAATATTTGTCCTCATGTATTGCATAGTTGGACCTGAGGTTAACAGTAGGTATGATTAGGCCAACTTACATGTGTTTTGTAATTGGACCCCAACCAAAACTGCGCAAGGAAATAGGAGCTTGGACCTGAGGTGCAGCCTTTATATACAGGGCTAGGTAGTCCATGAGCTACATCATCAGAGTACAGAGAGAGCATGATAGCTATTGAGTTGATTCTTTTTGTATGTTGTTGAGGATTTCTACTTGATTGATAATATAATGTTGGGGTTTTATGCTGGTGCTTTCCCCAGTGATATGTTATGTGTTATGTGATTGATTCCTTCTTATTAGTTATATGTGTTCATGCTTGATGTTGCTCATGTTCTATTAAGCTTCCACAAAGTTTATGGTATATGTAGATCTAGTATTATGCTTTAGTACATTGCATATATCAGTTGGATCTGCAGGTGAAATTTCTACATGATATTAGTGAGCTAATTTGTAGAGAAAATTCTACATCTCTCACTCCTCTCTCTCTCTCTCTCCATTCCTCCTCTCCCCTCTCCTTTACTTATCTCCATCTCTTCCTTGTGACTCCCTCTATCTCTCCACCTCTATCACTCTATCTTTGTGTTCTTCCCTCCCATATATATTTGGAGTTAATATATATCATGATATATTAATATATATTATAATATAACAAATTTAATGTTGTATTAATCTAAAGTTATTAAATTAATAATATTAACATATTAATATGAATATTAGATTTAATAATTATTATCATATTAATCTTTTAATATTTATATTAGGGTCAATAATGTTTTTTTGCATGGTAGTAATAATAATTTGGCCCATGGTATTATGCCCATAGGCTTCACCTACATAAAACCTCTTTTGTGAGTGTTCATAAATATAAAGTGGATTATGGAGTAAATATAAAAAGAGGTTTATTTATATTTTTATTTATTTGCCATACATTTTTTATCTACCATGGTATTTGGCCCATAGGTTTGGTATATTATTAGATGTTGATTTCTAATCCTATTTGATATATTTTTATTTATTTACCATACTTTCATAAATATAAAGAGTTTTATCAAGTAAATATAAAAAGAGGGTTTATTTATTTATCATACCTCTAGTTTATTTATATTTTTATTTATTTACCGTGGAGTAAGTATAAAAATAGGTTTCCCAGATCCGGGTGGCATAAGTGGTACCGCAGATCTCCATGCAGGAAGTTAATGCCCAGTACTACCAGCTGCAGAGCAGCGTGGCCTCCCGGGACGTAACCTCATGCGAGCCAGGAATGAATATTAATACGAGATTGGGAGGAGGATTTGCATTTAAGTCCTGCGTTGATCGATGCAATATGCCTCATGTTATAATCATGTCAATCCATGGTTCACTCACTCAGTTTTGTGCTCTATTGCACGGCATTAGAACCAGGTTTACAGGAGCTGTGGGTGATGGCGTAAATTTGGGGCATTGCCGCAGGCTCAAAGCCATCTCTCTCAAGGGTAATTTCTCCCTTGTTTTGGATTTTTGCACTCTGTCTATGTCTGCTATCTTTGTGGTTGTCTATACGCTCAATCACACAGTGGTGTTGGTCGATAGCTCTATGGTGTTGGTCGATAGCTTTGTTGGGCATCCTTCTTGCCTCACCCGACTCCGTCCTAGTGGTCATCATGTCTATAACCCTTTAGAGGCCTACCTTCTTCCTGTTATCATGGTTTGTTCTGGCAAAAGGCATTGTTTTGGGGGGCGTCGTGACAACCGTCTGCATCCTCCAGTTGGTCTTGCCATGGAAACAGCGACAGAACCGTTCAATCCCTCCCCCGCCCATGAAGTTGGGCCTTCTGTTAGCTCTGGTTGGAAACCTAGGCCAAATAGTGCTTTTCAAACAACGCACTTCAAGTTTCAAAGTAATCTGCACAGGCCCCCGGTAACTGCCCACATCACCCTTATACTCTCGAAAGAGGAAAACCTTGTCTCCCCCTTGGCCTGCATTGCCCTTGATCCCTCTCCTAGCAGTGAGAATTCCTCGGATAGTGACAGCAAGGAAAATTGGGAAAAAGAGAAAGATGAACAGGAGGCTTTTCTCAAAAATCTTCCTCCTCTGGACGACACAGGACCTGCAGCTGAGGACAAAACTCATGGCGAAGCGGAACATGCCATAACTATCCCTGACAGCGATTTAAGCGGTAATGAAGGTTTTAAGGATGGCGACACTGCTCAGGATGAGAAGGACAATGACCCAGCAAAAGAGAAGTAACGCCTCTTGGGACTGTCTCTTTTTGTTTCGGCTTCGGTCTCAGACTTATGGTCAGGTTTCTATGCAATTGTCCTACTGTTTTTTGGCTCCCAGATCGGAATTTGATGACTTTGTATTCGCTAGGTTGCAATGTCTTTTGTGTCTTTGTGCTGGCTCAGTTCTCCTTCTCGGCGATGCATGTCTCTCTCTATGTGTGCTTTCTAGTCTCTTGCACTCTGTAACTGATTTCCCTAGCTTATGTCTGTAATGGGGCAGTTCTGTTTTGTCGAGTGTTGTAACGCCTCGATCATATGTAAAAATATTTTGCCTTTCAGTTAATAGAAGTTAGTATTTGCAGAGAAAAAAAAAGAGTATAAAAATAGGTTTTATTTATTTACCATACCTCCAATTTATTTACCATACATAATAATAATTAGATTGATTTTTAAATAGGGTCAATTGTTGAATTTTAAACATTACATGTTAAATGTTTATGTTTACATTTACATGTTTATGTGAGATCTTGGAGCAAGATTTTGGATTATTTGTGTTGAGTTAACCTTTTCCCGTTGATCTAAGAAATAACATTGACTTCATTAAAGAGTAAAATTGTTTAAAATTTTACTTAATTTGGAATTTTAATGTGGTAAATTTTTTTGTTAAAGGTAAATTTATGATCCATTCAAATTTACATATATGATAAAAGAACTATTAAAAGCATGAGATAATTTACTATCAATTTAAATATATAGTTATATTTTAATAATTAATCTTAGTCATTATAAGAAAAAAAGTTATATATAATTTAAAATTAGCTAACATTAACTAAAATTATTTTTATTATTTTTTAAAACGGTGACATACTTATACATCAAAGTCATATTGTACTATAAAATGCGCCTCTCCACACAATAATCACACCTCAAAATGCAAAAAAAAAAAACTTGCAAATTGAGCTTCCATCTTTGAACGCACTTATGCATTTTTTTTTTTCAAATCCTTCTCGCACAAATACAGCTTCCCTCCCACCGTCTTTGTTTGCAAACCCCTTCCGAGCATTATGCATATTCCCTGACCCCTTGTGGTGCCTTGTATGGGCGCTACCCAAGGCCTTTGCGAGGTGGACTCTAATCGTTAATTAGACGAGGCTTAAACACTTGATTTACGAATTGAATTCAGTCTAAGGCTAAATATATATTATATATTTGTGTTTTAAATAAAAACAACCTCCCTATATAAAAGGCAATTTTAAAATTTCTTCCAAATTCGATTTGGGTTTTTTTTCATAGAAACAAGAAGAGGCCTTCGGATAGGTTGTAATGAATTATTGCCTTAATTCCAAGCGATTTTGACAATTTTAGGCTTTCCTTTATTATGTGTGCACGAGATATATCCCGAATTCACGCGGCCATAATTTTATAAGCACTTCATAAATTTTGCAATGACCAAAGTGGCTTGATGCATAAAGCACTTATTCTAATTCTTGGTTGGGCTCTTCCCTTAATTTGGTGCCTTGTGTGTGGCTTATATTTGTCTGTTATTTGAGGTGTGGCTTATATTTGTCTGTTTTTTTTTTATGGTTTGAAGATTATTTTTATGTGTTTTTAACAAAAATAGAAATAATTGGATGGTTTGAAGGTTATTTTTACGTATTTTTAACAATAAAAAAATAGAAATAAATTTTGTATAAAGACGGTTGAGAACAAAATTTTCATAAAATTCAACTTTCTCATCGAGCAATTTAGAAAAAAAATAGTAAAATTGTAATAAAATATATATATATATATATATAATATATATTATATATAGAGAAGGTTAAGAGCAAAATTGCTCATAAAAGCCAATTCCCCCACCAAGTAATTTAGAAAAAAAAATAGCAAAATTTTAAAAATGTTGTCAGATAATATATAAATTTCAATAAGAATATTATCTTCATTTGTAGGCAACAAACCAATTAGACACTTAGCACCACCATTCGAAAAACCCTTATTATTTTCACTTGGCAAAAGTCGGCTACTACAAGGAGCAAGCAGATCAACAAGTTTGAAGCATACCATCATTCTTCTTAAGAAGTCAATGGTGACTTCCAAATGGATCGATAAGATCTAACATGCAGAAGATGGAAACATAGACAAACATGAAGTAAGAGTTGAGAATAGAAGGTTCTCCCAAGGAGGGAGAGGATCATCACAAGATGCTTGCTCCAATTGTGAGGTACAATTCTATTAGAACTATTATCCTTGCTTTTAAATTGCACCAAGTGGATGCAAAGATCATTTTTCTCAATGGAGTAATTGAGGAGGAAGAATTGTACATAGAGCTACCCTAAGGCTTTGAGGAACATGAAAAGAATAATAATGATTGAAGAAGGTTTTGAACGATCACAAATAGGCATGTTGGGCTTGGTATCTTTGGATTGATGGATTAAGGTTGATCCTATTTGATTTGTCTTTGACGGAAGCAAAAGGACTCATGTGTCAGAGGGAGTTGTTGTGGCAAAAAGAATTGCTTCTGTAAAATGGGGAGTAATCAGAGAGCCTTATTTTAGCTTTAGAGGGAGTTGACCTCTAATTTCAAGGTGATGGACTATCATTAAGATTATTAAGCTAGATAGTTGACATGCTACAATAAATAGAAAGTAGGAGTGGCAAAGGGAGTAGCCAGGATTGCCACAATAGAAATTATTTCAGAAAGAAAGCCTAGTTAAAGTAGTTGATCAGTTTATGGTTGAACCAAGGCGTAAAGCTCGACATGTGTTGAAGTACTAGTATGGTATAGTTGGTTATGACATAACCAGCTATGGTTTGAGATATGTCTCAAATGGTGAAGTACAAATGCAAGGATTCACATATTCAAATTGGGCAAAAAGTGCAAAAGATAGAAAGAGTTCATTAGGATACTGCTACAATTTGGGATGCATTATGATTTCTTGGATGAACAGGAAGCAGACATCTATAGCACTCAATATTGCGGAGGTAGAGTATATTGCAACTTCGTTGGCAAGTTGAGAAGCAGTATAGCTTTATATGTTACTTGTAGCATTGTCTTGATCAACTGTAATTGACAACCACGATGATAGGTTGAAGCACAATAAAATCTAGTACCGAGACGTGGTACAAAAAGAATCAATGTGGCTTCAGTACTATTCTACAATCAAGCAAATTGCTAACAAAGATTTTGTCCTAGGATGAAGTCTACATTCTTCACGGAAAATCTTGGAATGATTGAACATGTCTCTCTCAGTAAGAAGGAGTGATTAAATTGCAACATCTTGGACAATCATTCTCCCTAGGTCAACTTGACCAGAATTAGGTAAAATGGTCTAGATATCATCAGGGACAGACATTTTCACTCTATCAAATATGACAAGGTTAGGGAGAATGGTCTAACAAAAGAAAATCATTCTTCATGTATCAAGTATGTTCACTAGAATTAGGAATAATGGTCTTAGAGGCCTAGGATCACTAAGTTGAGTGGGTGCCTTTCATCATTATGCTCAAATTACTCTCCAGATAGGTTGAGTGACCTTCTTTAATATTACGGCCTAGAATGAGGCCTTTGGATTTGGGACCATATTAATTAAATGAATTGAGTGTGTCACTAGGGTTTCACCACAAGTCAAAGAGATTGACCAAGATGATGGTGAACTAAAACTAATCAGTATACCATGGGTCAGAGGCACTAACCAGAATCATGATGACTAGTCGATGCTAAATATGTACCATGTGTCCAAAGTACCGACAAAGATTATGCAGAGGATACACCATAGGTCAAAAGTACTGACCAGAATTATAGTAACTTTTTGATGTTGTTGATTTACCATGGGTCAAACTTGTTGACCAAGATTATGGTAATTAAATGATGTTGATGTTGATGATGAATTGTTATAACATTTTCTTAGATTAATTTGTCAACATGAGAACATCTAGATAGTCATTACGAATACCTCCCAAGCTAAGAGGGAGTGTTGAATTTTGTAGCTATGGTCGGTCTTCATAATTCATATTTTAGCCCTTGTTGTATATGCAATAATGAATATAAGACATGTTTTCTATGTTGGCTTCAAAAAGAAAATTTTTGAAATTTGAAATTTAAATTATTGTTGCCTCCAAAATGTAAATTCGACCCTCCAAAAGTTCAGGTCAGCTTTCCCTTGTAAGATACACCACTTGCATCATCCAACCACTATATAAAAGCAATTCGTCTCTCCTCTTCACCACCAACTCATATCACTTTTGTGGAAGTATAAGATCTTCTATTCAAATGAAGGAGAAGAAAGATAGCTAATCAAATTATCTGAAGCAAACCTAATTATGGCCAAGTCAAATTATTTGAGGCGGATTGAATAATATCTAAGACAGTTGAATTTTTAGGGCAGATCTATTGGACAAGAGGTCAAATTCTGGGAAAACCCATCTATGGGCATATTGACCAGGTTTTTCTATTAGCCAGTGTGACTTTACTTTGACTATAAGGATCAGATTGTATCTCTTGCGAACTTGAATAATTCCTCTAAAGAAAAGGATGTTAGGTTTCCCCCCCATGTGGGTTTTCCTATAATATCTTGTGTTTCTTATTTGGTTGTCTCTTTATGATCCTATTGTATATTGTTGAAGATCTTTTGTGTAATTTATTAATGATTAATGCAAATATGAAATAATCTAAGGTGAATATCATTGGAAGTAAATATCAGCTAGAAGATCCTATGAAAAATCAATAATTTTTCCCTCCAAAAATCCTTAGAACCTATTGATTGTTTCACAAGGGCTTGTTGCATAGCCACCTTTCATTTAACTATTGATACCTCTAATTTTATAGTGATCTTGTAGGTGTATATTGAGAGTTGAGGGCATAGGGCCCCTATCTTCATGGTAGGATGTTGGTGGGCTACTAGAGGAACTTAGTAGTCTTAAAAAACATGAACATATTAAGATGTCAAGGCTGCGAAAGGTCACAAAAGTCATTAGTATGGTTAAATCCCTTAAACACGCATTTCAACATAAGGAATGACATGTAAACTAGAAAAATGCACAATAATCAATGTTGGAAGTACATGTGTTCCCAGGTGATTGATCTGATTTAGAATATTAGTTTGCAGTGCTAAGATCTTCCTCGGGTTATAAACAAAATGCTTTCATTATGCTTAAGGATTCATCAATTTTTGCAAGGGAAATGAAGAGTTTTTATGTTAATTTTATGAGCAATTTAACATGAACCAAAAACTGAACAACAGCGTAAACATGTACAGAACATCATCAAAAACACATTACAACAAGCATCTGATAAAGGAGTTCACCCCTCCTGGGCTACGTCTCCTTGGTCCAGCTTCCAATGGCTTGGGCCTCTCTATTATGCTCAAAAATGTAAAAGCCTATGTTTACAATTCTCAAATGCTTCTGAAACCTGCTCCAATGAGTCTAGAATATTCAAAAATGACTATCTACCCTCTTTTTGTATCCAATTTGGTGGAAAATGAAGAATGTATGACTTCTCCTAGTTCTCCCATTATTCTTTCCACAAATTGCTCCATATCTTACAAGAACCCACAATTTCACTCCAAAAATCTGCTAACCGAGAGAGAATTTTACCGCGCGGCAATCAATAATCCATCAGCACCAACTGTCCAGCGCAAATCGTAATCGGCAAGGAACGGTGAGCTTAAGGTTTGTGTATGCAGCAGGCGATTGTGCAATTGTGATGTGGTGGACTTGATGACACTATAAACTAGAACTGATGAACATCTCGCATTCAAGAACTTATCGCAAATCACAGTTTGGTGGTGCCTCGACGGGTAATCATAATGCGGGACTTTGCACCATTGCGATTTGAAATTGTGATATCGCATCGTAACCCAAACCTGACGGGGACCAATTCTGTAACGTCAACCCTTTGTCGATCTGCTATTGCGATCCATCGCATCACGCCTCTAATCAATTCTTGAAAACCTTCCCGCTTACCTTATCGCATCGCACCCTTCCCTGCTCAGGGGCCGACTTTTAACGACAACATGCCTACGATTATGATTTGTAACATATGGGAGCCAATGGCGGCTTGCCACTTGGCACCTCCTCATTCATTGAAGGACCTTGCCACATCACCCAATCCTGCCATGTGAGCAAGTCAAACGTAAACTTTGACTTGCTATCGCCGCTGCATACGAACTCAGATTTGAGTGTCGTTCACACCGTTGGAATCAGAATGACGAGCTCTTCTATCTAAATCTAAGTTTATCAAGATTCTAACACTTTGATTTTTGAGCCTAATTTTGAGCACCTCGTCACTCCTCCCCACTAGAAGCCCTTTGGACCCCAAAAGGATCACTTTCAATTGTTTAGCAAGTGAGGGTACAGCTCCCTCACCTTTCCAACCTCTATCCATTTGGCTTTTGAAGGATTTGTACCCTTGAGCCCCACTCGAAGATAATCGATACTTCCCCTTTTTGTTGTCCTTGTTCTTCTATCAAGTATAGTGTCTTGCTGAAGCACATCAAGGAATTTTGGGGAAAAGTCTTCAATATATGGAATTTGAACATTCTCTCCTTGAACTTCAATCAAAGGAGGCTCATACAACCTTAAATTATCAACATTAACAACAACATAAATTTGCATATATGAAGGCAAATCTAACCTAGGCATTGTTACCAATTTTTCCCAAAATTCTAAATGGACCATATCAAATTTGTTTGAGCTTTTCACCTTATCCTTGGAGCCTCTCTTTCTTAATGTGAAGCCAAACTTCATCACCAAATTGGAACTTGTAATCTTGACGATTCTTGTCATGCCTTGCTTTGTACTTTCCTTGGCTTTTCTCAAGTTGCACTTGAACCTTTTGGTGTACTAATTGTATTTGTTCAGTGAACTTTCTTGCTTTGTCGATGTCGCTAAGACCTTCAATAGCAAGGCATGAAGCACATCAAGGAATTTTGGAGAAAAGTATTCAATATATGGAATTTGAACATTCTCTCCTTGGACTTCAATCAAAGGAGGCTCGTACAACCTTAAATTCTCAACATTAACAACAACATAAATTTTCATATATGAAGGCAAATCCAACTTGAAGGCATTGTTACAATTTTTTCCAAAATTATGAATGGACCATATCTAATTTTTTTGAGCTTTTTACCTTCTCCTTGGAGCCTCTCTTTGTTAATGTGAAGCCAAACTTCATCACCAACTTGGAACTTGTGACCTTGACGATTCTTGTCATGCCTTCCTTTATACTTGCCTTGGCTTTTCTCAAGCTGCTCTTGAACCTTTTGGTGTACTAATTGTATTGGTTTAATGAAATTTCTTGCTTTTTCGTTGTTGCTAAGACCTTCAATAGCAACATCTTTCCCAAAAATAAAATCCAAAGGAGATTTAGGCAAGCATCTCATGCATGCCTCAAATGGCGAAGTTTGAGTGGAAGAGTGGTTGGCTCAGTTGTAAGCATGTTGAATATAGTGCAATTGTTCATCCCACAGCTTAGGATGCTTGCTGCAATACACACATAGAAGATGTATCACTGTTTTGTTCACTACCTTTGTTTGACCATCTATTTGTGGATGAAAAATTGTACTCTTTTTCAGTTTGGTGTCCATGAATCCCCACAAGTTTGACCAAAAATTCCCCACAAAGCGAGAATCTCGATCACTAACAATGGATGTAGGCAATCCAAAATGCACCCAAACATTCTGAAAGAATAACTAAGCAGTTTGTTCAGCTGTAACTGTATTTTTACATGGCATCAAAATACACATTTACCTTAACCTATCCACAACTACATACAAATAATCATGACCTGTTTTTGACAATGGAAGACCTCCTACAAAATCCATAGAAACACTCTCCCACAGTTGTGAAGGAACTGGAAGTGGTGTGTACAATCCTAACTTCCTATTGCTAGGCTTACTAATTGCACATAATGAGCATCCTTTAATAAAATGAGAGACACTTTCAAGCATACGAGGCCAATAAAAATACCTCTGTAGATGTGCCACCGTCTTACTTACACCGAAATGACCAAAAATAAGAGAGGTATGTGCCTCTCTTATGATGTTAACTCTTTCTCCCTGCAGAGTACAAATCTTGCCAAGATGGTACAACAAGTTATCATGCAAATGATAATCTAATTCCTCTACCTGGTTACCTTGACTCAAGATTACATAAACATCTTGAAAGTCATTATGTAATGCATATTGCTCAATATAACTTTCATGTAAAATAGAATTATGCTTGAGTAAAGTAGTTGCACTAACAATAAGCCTAAAAAGCATATCAGCAACTTTATTCTAGATACCTTTCTTATACATGATTACCAAGTGGAATTGTTGAAGGAAACCCATCCATCAGAAGTGCCTTGATTGCTGCAACTTTGATTGATATTGCAAGTATTGCAATGGTTTATGATCAGTGTGCATGACTGTTTCCTTACCCATTAGGTAGTGTTTCCATTTTTTCACACTTTGCACCAATGCATACAATTCCTTTTCATATGTAGGATAGTTAATCATTGCACCATTAAAATTTTTCGAATGAAAACAAGTAGGCTTACCATGCTGCATGAGGACTGCACCCACAGCGTAGTCACTAGCATCTGTTTGAATCTCAAATGACTGTCTCAAATCTAGAAGTGCGAGCATGGGAGCTGTACTGACCTTTTCCTTCAACGCATCAAAGGCCTTTTGTTATTTTCCTCCCCACTGAAAAACCTTTTTCATGTTGGTCATTACATACAAAGAAGCTGCCATAAGAGAAAACTTAGAAATGAATTTCCTCCAATATTGGGCTACTCCCAGAAAACTTCTTACCTCTGTAACTGCCTTGGGCCTTGGCCAATTCACAATGACGTCAACCTTGGAGGGATCTATTTTCAACTCACCTCCTCTGACAATATGACCTAAGTAAACTAAAGAAGTCTTTCTAAACTCGCACTTTGACATATTAAGATACAACTGTTCTTTTTTCAAGACATCAAGTACTTTTCTTAGATGCATGACATGTTCAACACAGGATTTATTGAAAATTAAGATGTCATCTAAGTAGACTATGACAAATTCATCAAGAAATGGCCTCAACACATCATTCATCACACGCATGAATGTAGTAGGAGCATTACATAAACCAAATGGCATAACTAGCCATTCAAACAAACACTAATTTTTTTATTTTTTAAATGTTGTCTTCCAAATGTCTCCTTCAACTATTCTAATTTGATGGTAGCCACTTCTTAAGTCCAGCTTAGTAAAATATTTTTCATCTTTCAATTGACCCAGTAATTCATCTATTAGAAGCAGTGGGTAACGGTTCTTTACCGTAATTTTGTTCAATGTGCGTAAGTCCACGCACATACACCATGTTCCATCCTTCTTTGGCACCAAGAAAATAGTTGAACCACAAGGCGAGGAAGATGGCCTGATGATCCCTTTATTCAACAACTCTTGGATTTGCGTCTTAATTTATGCACTTTCCATCACTAACATCTTGTACATGCCAATGTTAGGAAGAGGACAATCTTGTTGCAACTGTATCTTGTGTTGGATTCCTCTCTTGGGAGGTAATCCCTTTGGTTCCTAAAACATTTCGTCATGTTGGTTAACTACGTCCACCAATTCAGATTTCAAGTTCGAATCACAACCTTTAAGAGCTTCATTATCAACATCATTTTTGGGTTTGATCATGAGAAGAAGGAAATTCTTGCTCGAATTCCCCAGTCTTTTCATCTTCCTTGCTTTAACAAGTGAAAGATTTGTTTTCTTGTTGTGAGCTCTTACAATATATTCTACTCCATTTTTTAATAAATGATATTTATTTTCATGTCGATGGAAGATATTTTTTCTATCGTAAAGGTACGGGCTTCCCAAAATGATGCCACAGATATCTAATGGCACAACGTCAAGCTCCACTTCATCTATGAATTTTGTAGTGATAGTGAATTTCAGTTTACACTTTCTTGTAACCTGAAATTGCGCATTGTCACATACCCATCCAAGTGGATACGGTTTATGATGTGAAACAATTTCCATATTTAAACCCTGGACAATGTTTTTAGAGATAAGATTGGCTTGAGAGCCGTTATCAAACAGCGTATCAATCTTGTTGTGGTTTGAGATCACCCTTATGTGAAACAATTCTATTCTCCTCTTTTCATTTCGAGTTTAATTTTGCGAGTCTGAGGAACTAGTGTTGGCAATGGATCCTTTTCCTTTTAACCCATGTCTATGATTTTAGTTTCTCGCCCGAATCGGATCCCAAACACTATTCAGTGGTTGCAACGGTCTTTTGTTTTCCCTTGTTGTTGTTTCTTTTTGGTTTCATTTCGGGATGGAGCCTCCAACAATGAGCTTCATCATGACCCTCTCTGGAACAATGTTTGCATGTAGTTTCCACTTCTTCTTTTTTGATAGACACATTTTTCTATGCCTTTCCTTTGAAATCCTTTTCATTTCCTTTACTCTTAAATGGCTTTTTTTTACCTTCTTCCGGGGTGTTTTTCTACCAATTCATTATGGCTTTCTGCATATGAGCTAGAGGGTATAATTGTTCTTTAATTGCAACAATTAAATCATTCCAAGGAATTGAGATCTTATCGTGTTTTTTAATCTCCACTTGGGTCTTTGATTCCCACCATACTAGTGTTGCACCCTTCATTCTCAAGGAAGCTAACAAAATCTTTATGTCATCTTCTTGAAGGTTTTCAATCCTGCAATAGACCTCGACCTAACAAATCCAATTATCAAGCTTCTCTGCATTCACTTCACCATTATACATAGGCAACTCTAATTTAACATCAAGTTTTAAAAAAAGTGATTTACCAGTTCCTTTTGAAGAATGATGATGAGTATGGGTAAGGGTTGTATTAGTGGAAGAGTGTGAAGATGCTTGTGAAGAAGAAGATGAAGAAGATGGTGGAGAGGGTGGAGGTTTGTCTCCATTCCCATTACCTCCTCCTAAATATCCTTCTCCTTTGGGAGGTTTGGAACTTTCTCCTTGCAACCTACTATTCCTCTATTCATTAAGGACCTTCACCATATATGTCATATCAAATAAAGCCTTTCAAAATGGCTTCTCATCTTCTATCATGTTTGTAAGTTCTCCTTCATGAGACACGATCCCTCGAGTCTCAACTAAAACTTGAGGCTGAACTGGTATTGAAGATTGTGGCAACCTTGCTCTTCTTCCCCCTGACCCAACTTCAAGGCTTCCAACCAGCTTTCCTTCACCTCTTTTGAGTTTAACCTTGTAAGCATGACATAAACTTACAAACAATTAAATCCTTCTTTCACAAAGAAAACCTAGAGCTTTGATACCAAATTTATCTGATTTCGAATATTAGTTTGTAGTGCTAAGATCTTCCTCAGATGATAAACAAAATGCTTTCATTGTGCTTAAGGATTCATAAATTTTTGCAAGTGAAATGAAGAGTTTTCATGTTAATTTTATGAGCAATTTAACATAAACTAGAAACTGAACAACAGCATAAACATGTATAGAATGCCATCAAAAACACATTACAGCAAGCACATGATAAAGGAATTCACCCCTCCTTGGCTATGTCTCCTTGGTCCAACTTCCAATGGCTTGGGCCTCTCTATTATGCTCAAAAGTGTAAAAATTGTCTTTACAATGCTCAAATGCTTTTGAAACCTGCTCCAATGAGTCCAAAATGTTAAAAAATGGCTATCTAGCCTCTCTTTTCATCCAATTTGGTGGAAAACTGAAGAAGTTATGACTTCTCCTCGTTCTCCCATTATTTTTTCCACAAATTGGTCCATATTTGATAGGAACCCACAATTTTGCTCCAAAAATCCACTAACCAAACGAGAATTTTGCTGCGCGGCAGGCCATAATCCGTCGGCACTGACCGTCCATCGCAAATCGTAATCGGCAAGGACTGGTGAGCTTAAGGTTTGTGTACGTGGTGGGTGATTGTGCAATTGCGATGTGGCAGACCCGACGACACTATAAATTGGAACTGATGAACATCTCACATCAAGGAACTTATCACAAATCATAGTTGGTGGTGCCTTGATGGGTAATCATAATGCGATACTTTACACCGTTGAGATTTGGGATTGCGATATTGCATTGCAACCCAAACCTTCTATGGATCAATTCTGTAACGCTGACCCTTCGTTGATCTACAATTGTGATCCATCACATTGCACCCTTCCTTTCTCGGGGGCCTATTTTTAACGTTGACCTGCCTGCGATTGCGATTTGTGACATGAGGGGGCCAATGGTAGCTTGCCACTTAGCACCTCATTCGGTGAAGTCGTTGTCACATCATCCAATCCTGCCATGTGAGCAAGTCAAATCTGAACTTTGACTTGCTATAACTTCTGCATACAAGCTTGGATTTGAGTTTCGTTCACACTCTTGGAATCAGAATGACGAGATTTTCAATCTGAAGCTAAGTTTATCAAGATTCTAACACTTTGATTTTTGAGCCTAATTTTGAGCACCTGATAAATGATAGAGGTTAGCTGGGCCTTTAGATGGATAATTCAAGACAACTCATTAATTATTAACTAGGGTGAGCCCTAAGGGGACCATGCTTACACATTAATGAATTTAATGGCAATGTTTATGGACTTCTCCAACTCAAATAATTTTAAAATCCTATGATGTAGGGTTTATCATTTGAAGCATGTGTTAGGGAGGTTATTGTATCAAAATTTATTAACAAATGATTTTCTTTCCCTCTCAAACATGCATTTACTCCTTGAGATCCTTGTAAATGCCAATATTAACATAAACCCTTTTTAAGGGTTGTGGGTTTAAGAATCTCGAGAATTCATGGCATATGAATTTTCCTATTCATGCAAAGATACATTCAATGGAGTCCATTAGTAAGGAAGTCGAGGGAAGTTTACCTATAATTGGTATGTTGGTTGGGAATCTTCTTCAATTGAGTAGTATTCATACCATACGACAAGGACAATAAAGGCATAACATCACATTCATGGGTTGCAAGAAACCACTTTAAGACAATGACTTTCTTCAAAAAAACAAAAAAAAAAACAAAAAACAAAAAACAAAAAACAAAAAACAAAAAACCTTTATTTGAGTTTGTATGGTTGTGGAAATCCACCCATAAGGCTCTTAAGTTGATCCCATCCAAAAAATGATCTATAAAGTGTCATGGATATTCCACTAGATAGTTCGTCAAAAGAGGTCTCTGAAAATTCAATGAATTGAACTCATAAACTCTAGTTCCAACCTTATTTTATAAATAAATCTAAAAAAAATTGGAAATTAAGTTAGGAGAGCTACAAATATTGTTACACATGAACTAGGCTACTCCATTTAAATATTAATGATCTCCTAAGCTTGAGATCAGTTGTATACATACATAATAATAATTGCATACAATGTGACTTATGGATTAGCCAGTATCGCTCTACCTTCACTACTCCCTTGAATAATCTATGTTTCTGCTTCCTTAGCCATGATTATAGGGGGATTTGCTCCCCCCTCGCCCTCTCCTCCCCCACCTCCCATGCAAAATGCCTTTGCTCTCAACACCCTAGTTTCAACTGGGTTGAAAACTTAGAAGCCAAAGCCCTCTAAGTTTATAAAAAAAATGAACATTATTCCTAATTTGTAGGTTAATCCAAGCAAATTGAGGGAAATAACTCTTAGTTTAGCATAAAGGGGATTAGTCGATCAATTCATGGGAATATGGCATTCTTTGAGAACACTTCATTAATGGGAGGATAGAAACCAGATTTCGATGCTCAAAGGATAAATAGATTATGCTTTCTACATAAAGGGTTTCTTCAGAAGTGAGATAGTGATTTAATTTTCAGAAATGACTTGTATTTTATGGGGGCTCATGAGATCTATATTGATAGATGGACCTTTAACTTTAATCCTAAAAATGATTTTCCTTCATTCGTCTCAATTTAGGCTAAGCTACCTCATCTTCTATTCCACTATTGGAAGGATGAGATGCTTGAGAGTACTGGAAATGCTCTTGGTAAATTCATTAACAATGATGAACCCAAAGATTGAATGTTTGTTTATGCACGAATCTATGTGGAAGTCAATCTTGAGAAGGGGATCCCGAAAGTGATCCAACTCTCTCTGGATAATTGGGCATCCATTCATCATATGAATTATGACCAAAAGCCATTCAAATGTAAGTGTTCTCATGAATATGGGCACTTTGCAAAAATACCCCAAGTTAGAAGAAATTCAGAAGAAACAAGAAGATGGACGTCAACGGCAAACACAAAAAAGGAAAAAAGGGTTAACATATAAAAATAGTCAGAGATGGCAAGGCATGCCTAATAAAGTGTCGCCTTCTCCTCCAAAAAGATTGCCTATAGACTAGGGTTCGACTTTTGTCATGGGTGTTAGTCTAGATCTGGTTGGAAACAAATTCATTGTGCTAGAGTCAGAGTTGGAAGAGGGAGAAATTCTAATGAATGAAGCAATAGGTCTTACCTGACAGGAAGTAGGTATACTTCCCACTTAGGAAGAGGAAAAAATGTCAGAGATTGAAGATGCGCCTATGTAAAACATCCCTAGAGAAGAAAAGAAATCAGATGAAGAGAGAGAATTTGCATTGCCTTTGTATGCAAATCCCAAATATATTCCTTTGCTCTACCAAATGAAAGATTTGAAAAAGAGATGGAAAAAGAGAAAGATATTTCAAAATTAGGAAGAAAGGTAGGCATGAAAACAAATCAAGAAGTTAGAATGCAATATGCAAAGAGGGGCAAGAAAAGGCATGCAACTGATGATCAATTGTCCAACATTAAAAAATTTAAGACATCGAAGGAAACCAAGTTTCATAGGTGCCCAGCTAGGGGGTATAATGTTAATCAATAGGTAATGAATATAATCTCCTATAATTGCAAGGGGATTGGGAGTCAGAATAGAGAAGCAAAAATTATAAGTTTGATTAGATTTGAACAACCCCTCATTCTCCTTCTGTAAGAGACAAAAATGGGGGAGTAGGAGGCTCTCGCGAAGAGTAAATCAATTGGGAAAGGAAGCAATGTAGTAGTTGTCATCTCTAGAGGAGCTTCGTGGGGGGTGTGTACTTTGTGGGATTCTTCATTTTTTAGGCTACTCGATGAAGAAAAGTCCTCCCATTGGATCATTACTAGCTTGATCCATCTTCCTTCAAATAAGATCTGTAACATTTTAAATGTTTACATGCCTAATGCTTACAATGAGATGGTTGAGTTTTAGGAATCAATGGTGCATTAAAGGGATTTTCTTCTTAGCTCCAATTGTATTTTGGGAGGTGATTTTAATGTCATGATCCGTTATTGGGAAAAGGAGGAAGACAATATATGTCAGGATCCCTTTCAGGCAAGAATGGAAGATTTGATAGGTCATCTAGATCCCAAGATATCAAAATATACATGGAGCAATAAAAGGGTCGGCCTTGGGCATATTGTAGTAGCGTTGTGGCCGCAACATCCCCCCATATTTTTTTCTAAAAGATTATGGGGCCTTCCATATGAATTTTATTGATATCATACATTGAATTGGTTTAATTGTTTAATTTCGCGAGATTTTCACTTTGCTTTGATTTTCATTCTAACAATTTCATCGTTTTTGTTTTGCTACCATCTTTCCAATGGTTCAAGTTTCACTTCATTCTAATGTATATTTGGAAGATATCCTCGGTCAAAATTTAGTCATTTTTCACCGACATAAAATATGTATTTATTACGCTTATAAATTAAAATAAAATAATGAAATAAATTAAATATGTTATTAATTATTAATTTTGTTAACCTAATTAATTAAGTTAATAGAATAAAAATTTATATTAAATTAATTAAATTGTAAATATTAATTAATTTAATAATTATTAGTTAATTAAAAAATAAAAAATAAACTAACTCACTTGATTCAAGTTAAATATAAACTTGAATTCAAGTTATATATAATAAAGATTTATGCTTCCTCAGATTTAATGTTGGAGAACTATCAAACTTGTGGGTGCCAAGCCCCGGGGTGTCGTAAGTATGATCTGATCATTTTAAAATTTGATCTAGGGCCTCCGCATAGTTCTCGCTCTAACAATCCTCGCATTGTTGTTGTAGTTATAAAGTTTTGACTAATAAATATCATACTAACGAACCTCCCGTATGTTTTTATGAAGTTTAACCAAATTATATATGAGAATTCTTTTCATTTTAATCTTTTATTATATAATTTTAATTTATTTAAATAATAAATATGTCTAGAAATTTATTTATGAATAAAACTCATACTCTTTTAGAATTCTAACTTTACTAAGTGATATTTTGAGTTATAATGCATTAAATTCGGCAAATGAGTATCCTTAGAAAGCTATTTATGAGGAGAATGACTTTGAAGTAGTTATTTGATTACAGTTGGTTATTTACTATTACAAAAATTGAGTAGAAGTCAAAGTTTTGAATTCGGAGCAAAATTTAGTTTTTGAGTTTGTTTTGGAAAGTTTTCATTTCTCTTAAGCTTCTTGTTATTGCAAATTCATTCGAGATTAATCTCTTTTGTTAGAAAAATCTCTACAAGGAGCAATAGAAGCATGGACTTTTTTTATTTAATTTATTAAAATTAATTTTAATTTAGAAATTTGTTGTGACATTTTTGTATTTTGATTTTGTATGCAGATTTAATTTGTTTTTAATTCAGTTTTTTGATGATTTCTTACAAAGTTTGTTAGAGGAGATAGGGCATAAATATTTATGAGCAATGAGATTGAAGAAATGAAAGAAAAAGAGGGATTTTTCAGCTAAGAGAATCTTCTCAAATCCTTATTCAACCATGTTTCAATAACTTTCATTTTGAGGATTTCATTTTGTAAATTATAAATAAAGACTTGGAAAAGGAGAAATGATTCCTTTATCCTACAAAGAGGATGCTCCTTGCACTATTGCAAGAGGATTTTTGGATGTAGAATTAGTGGGAATACTTAAATTTAAGTTTTTGGGGGTTTTCCTTTTTAGATCAAATTTTTGTGAGAGAGGCAGATCATGCACTATTGCAGCTCTATTCAGTACCAATAGATTCGACTGCCTTTGGAGGAATGTTGGAGAAATTCCTTGTAAAACAAAGCACGAGAGCCAAGTTTAAGATTGTATCTCAAATACTTTTATTTTTTAATAAAATCTTATTCATTGATGACATATTTGTGTCAATGATTCCATGTTTTAAGCACTACTGTTAAATATGTGAATTGTTGTTTATTTGATCAACTATCTGATCTTAAAGTCACATAAATCTGCTATTGATTTCTCAATTTTCTTTTGCATTTAATCAATTTTTTGAGTAACTATTTACTCAAAAATATGTCATTGTAAATCGATTTAATTGTAATTAAATTGTGTGAATTATTTCCATGTTTTAATGGCTCATTTCTATTTTATTTTTTTTAATTTATAAAAAAAAGAGCATGTCTTGCACTTATAATACCAACTATTAGAACTACTTTAATAGCTTGGTATCGATCACAAAATGCATGTTAAATCTATATTTAATCTTTGCACTTAGTATTTAGGAGTTATCTCCTAGATATCGAATTAGAGTAGTTTTCTTTGTTTCTCTACACTGCATTTAGATTTAGATCTAGATTAATTTATTGCATTTTTAGAAGTATCGTTTTGTAGGAGCATTAAATTGTGGTTAGGTTGAGCCCTTATATCAACTTAAGGACTTATTTGTTGAAAGCACACAACAAGAGGGTAAGTCTAATTCCTCTTCTTGTTGATAAGTAATAAAGAATATAAAAAATCAGCACAAAGAGTGAGGGGTAAGTGTACCCATTTAAACAAGTTGGAATCACCATCCCAAATGGATAAGGGCCAAATTGGGGCCATGACTGGGTGATCTCCCCATTGTTGATTATGGTCATTTTTTGCCATCATCATAAGACTGGATAGATACTTAGTCAATATATTCTTGTTGGATCAATATATTTCTCCTTGAGTATCCCACTAGGCATGGAGTGGCTCTAAAGACCTTCCTATTGTTAGAAAATTATATATTACGGAGCAATGGAACACATAAAATATTGTAGAAATATAAACACAGAAAACGCATAAAACAAGAGAGACACAGATATACGTGGTTCACCCAGTTTGGGGCTATGTCCACCCCGAACAGCTAGTCCTTCCTTTCTATTATCCAGCAAAATGAAGAGACACAACCTACAGCAAATCGGTTGTAATATCCTCTGTTTTCTCTCACTCTCTCACCTCTCTGTTTCTCGCTCATAAATATAGAATACACATCTATCACAACCTCAAATACAATGCCCTCATACAAAGAGAGGGGTTTCCTTCTAGGGAAAAAAACCCTAAACTAAACATAATTTCTACCATCAGATCATCCGCCTAATGAACGGCCCAGATTGACTAGAAATTACTATACTTTTACAAGGACCCCCCCTGGACCCCCCCTGCAGTGAATATTTTACGGGCGGCGTTGCCGCCCCCATTTTGAACTGGGGTCCAATG
>APFE031639034.1:33408-72189 GCA_000404065.3 Pinus taeda | reverse complement strand
ACAAGTCCCCCCCGCACCCCCCCGCGTGGAGGGGTGTACAAAATTCCTGGGGTATACATCCGGCTTAAACAAAGACCTCTGAACAATCATGCTCCACACACAACACCTATTAAGCTATTGATTGAATCAGAGGAATTATTGGCCTCCTTCCCTTCCAATTCAATCTTGTTTTACTTAAGGAGGAACATTTTTGGGATGTGGCCTCCCATGCTTGGTCAAAGTGGATCATTCGATCACCCATCTTTATTTGGGAGCAAAAATTTAAAGGTTTGAAAGAAGAGCTAAGGGGGTGGAAAAGAGAAAAGAAAATGTCCAAAAAAGGTGAGATAGATCAGCTAAAGTCCACCCAAGAGGGAACCTTTAAAGAAATGGAAGATCATATGGTGATAGAAGAATTATTATTAAAGGAAAAGTAATCCTTTGCTGACATGCATAAAAAACTCAAGGAGGAGAAACAAATTTGGAGATTAAAATCAAGGAGTTTATGGCTCAAGTTAGGGGACAAAAATATCCAATTTTTCCACAAGTAAGCAAAAATGAGGGAGGGGTGGAAAAAATTCAATATTATTGAAGTCAATGGAGAACTCATTTAAGGCAAGGATAAAATAAAGGAGGTAACTTTTTCTCATTTCGAGGCCTTGTACAAAGAACAAGGAAGAATCCCATAATTAGTCACATAACAACTCCTTTCCCATATTCTTGAGCTAGTCGCAAAAGAGGAAAACAACAAAATAATGAGTCCCATAGAGGAAGAATAAATCAAAAGGGTGGTATGGTCCTATCAACCAAATAAAGTTTTGGGCCTAGATGGTTTGACAAAGATTTTTTATGAAAAATGATGGAGTATAAAGTTCAATTTGTGAAGATTGGTGGATTTCATTCTAAAATTAGGGACGATGGGTCGTAACCTCAACTCCTCATTCCTAGCCTTGGTTCCAAAATATGCAAGTCCTTCTTTTTCTAGATTCATACCGATTTCCTTTTGTAATTTTTTTTACAAAATTATAGTCAAAGGATCAAGCCTCTTCTTCCTCACTTGATCTCTAAAAATCAAAATGGTTTTGTTGCAAAAGGAAAATAGTAGGTAACATTGTTTTAGTCCAGGAAGAAATCCATTCTAGTAAGATTAGGGGAGATAGAGGTAAGGTTATAAAACTGGATATGGCTAACGCATTTGATAGGGTTAGGCATTCTTTCCTCTTTGTTATTCTTAAAAAATTGGGCTTTTTCCAAAATATGATTGGATGGGTGGTGGCTTGCATCCATGGCCCTTGTATTTCACCATTAATAAATAGTCACTCGTTTGGTATTTTCATAGCCTCTTGGGGACTTAGGTAGGAAAATACTTTCTCTTTGATATTATATATTATAATGGTAGAATCATTAAGTAGAAAATTAGATTATGAAAGGTGAATGAACATGTAGCCAAGGATGAGATACACTGAGGGCGTACGAGTATTAATCACACCTAGTTTGTTTATGATAAAATCCTCCTTGGGGGAGCTTAATATATTATTGCCTCAAGGGAATTTTTGTATCAACATCAGGAGGAATGATGCTCTTCATGGTAAAATTTTAAGAATTTTGGGCATCTTTAGAAAGGATGATTAGACCAATTTCTAATATTTGGGAATGCCAATCTACTTGAAGCCTTTCCCCAATCCTTTATTGAATCATGTTATGGACAAATATAAAATCAAATTTGAACAATAGGGAGTGTAGTAGTTCAACCCTATTAGGAGGCTAATTTTCATCAAATATATGTTAGCAACTTTGCCTCTTTGTCAATTTTTTGTGCTTCTTGCCCCTATGTCAGTAAGGTTGCAGATGACTCAAGAAATTAGTAAATTCCTTTCGCAAGAAGGTAAAAAAAATAAATAAATCATCTCATCAACTAGAGAATAATTTGGCTTCCAAAAGCTATGTGTGGGTTGGGAATTAGATATCTTGTTATAATGAATGTTTCTTTAGGTGCAAATTAGTTTGGAATCTAGTTATAGGAGAAATGATTGGAGGAAGCAAGTTATCCACATAAAATGTTTATGTGGTGAAAGGTATTCCTACATCTTTCACATTCCTCGAAATAGAGGAGGATCCCAAATATGGAGATTGTTGGTAGCTTCAATTCCTCCTATTAAATCCAAATTGACATGGATTCCAGCAAATGGCAAGAAAATTAATATATGGAGGGATGGGATTTTGGGTGCCTCACCTTTAGGGTGGAAGAAGTCCCTTATTCATGTGTGTTATTGGCTTGCTACGAATATGAATTATTCTTTATTTGACATCTTTGTCTGGTTTAGTGACGGCCATTGGCATAGTTGCAAGTGGGGATGGGTTCCTCGAAATTTATTGGCTACATGCAGAGCACTTGAAGCTCATATTTCAGGCAATGCCCCTCTTGATGTGCAGATGGTGAATGCTCATGGATGGGGAAGGGAGATTTACTCGATGAAAACATGTCATGAGTCTCTTCTCTTCTCTGGTCCTAGTCCTTTCGTCTTTAATTTATGGATTAACATGTAGAGTTCTAATTGGTTTCCCAAGATAAATATATTTTGTTTGGCTCTCGCCCACAAGAAGATATTAGCAGTTGAAAATTTAATGAAAATAGGTATAGTGGGGCCATCCAGGTGTGCATTATGCAAACAAGACCAATAAACTTTTAATCATTTATTTTAATTTGTCCCTTCACTTTATTGATTTGGGGGGCTATTATTTTTGGTTTATGGACTAGAATATATTGGCCCTCTCAAATTCATGATTTGTTGGGAGGCAGGGGGAGATTATACTTAGGAGTTTTCAAAGGTAAGAAGTGGTTCAAGATAGTATGGGAGTCTCTCCCAAAATTTCTTTTTTGGAAGGCCTAACTTGCTAGAAACAAAATGGTTTTTCAAGAGCAAAGAGTGGACAACATGAGAATGGTTGGAACAACAGTAATCCTTCTTGGGGAATATCTAAATGATAGGGAAAGAAAATAAAAAGATGAGGTTGCCCTTGATTAAGTAGAGCAGAATGTTGGCATTGATGTCAACAAACACTTAGCACTATTTTCCTTGTAATGATGTCTTTTATGCTTTGTATTGTGTTTCATGTATGATCTTCTATGGTTCTAACAATGTCTGAGATTACATGTTAATGTCTTGTTGAAGCCTCGAAATTCATTGCAACAACATGGAGGATAACCATCTGATCTAAACCTTGAACGCAGCTCCTTTTCCGTTTAGTATAGTGGCTCCAACTGAGGATAACGGGACCAGTTTCCCAGAGAGGATTGATTTGATAATGTTGATGGGATGATATAAGATGTAATGGGAAATGATTCAACTAAGTATAATCTAATTTAACTATTAAACACATGCATATATCTTAATCTAATATTATCAAACTATAAATATACCCGGGAATAAATTAAGATATGCAATCTACAATGATGTCTTACAACAATTGGTAATAAAGGTCATTCAACTACCAAAAGAAATGAAATCGTTTAACAATAATTGTTTTGGATAAATAGTTAGACAAAACAATTGAGAGAAATATATCGCATATAAAAATCGTTTATGTGTTCAAAACGGAATCAGAGCTAAAACATCATACATAAGTGCAATAATGTAGAACTATAATCCAAACTTTCATACATAAAACAATCAAGAGAATAAGTATTGTTAATACATAAATAAAACATAATCATATGATAAAAGTACTATATATGATAAGTCCTGCTCATGTGCTTTAGCAATATTGACCCAATTTCATTCGATCCAACACACTCTAAGAGTACAAAAGTGCAATTTCAGTGAGCATGCTAGATATTCAAAGAAAAATAGATCATATTCCATTCATTTCATCAAAACCTTTCAAAAATGTAGAAGTGTAATGTCTTGAAAAGAGTTTTTGGTAAAATTTTGGACCCCTCTCTAAATGCATGAGAGGAGTTTAAATACTAAAATATATGCCTCAAAATAGATTATTACAAAAATAGTTGAGGAGGTTTCAAACAACCTTCCTTAGAGTGGGCAAAAATAAAACTAAAAATAGAACTAAACTAATGACTAACTCTTTTGAACTTGAACTAAGTTAATTTGCTAACTTGATCTCTGAGGTTGCAAATGTCGATCATTGGCTTGAGCTGAGGTGGTAGCTGATTGTGGATTTTAACTGCCAAGTAAATATGGCATTTGATAAAGCTGGCACCATCTTTTTTGTAGAGGTTGTTAAACACCACAGAGTCATCCACTAGTTGTGTGGTTTTACTAGAAACTGCCAGTATGTCTCCTAATTCAACCTGGTTAGCTGTTTAATTGCCTCTTCCTTTTCCTACGTTGTCTGTCGTTTGACATTTGGTAGAAACCCTGGTATGCACTCTTTAACAAGGTTGGCACCATGAAGGTTTTCATTTAAGACTTCCATTATACTTCTTGTTGCTCCTACTACTATTGTTGTCGCCCTTCCTGTTTCAACCCTAAATCCCAATCTGTAAGCAAAATATATTTGTGGGATTCTTCCATTGTTGGTAAGTCGACCCTTCTTCCATCCTCAGATTCTTGCTAGGTGATAACTTCAGAAACCTTTTTGTGGATTTCTTCATACTTAAACCTCATATCAATTACTTGGTTTGTCAGTTTATCACTTGTCTCATAGTAAGGATTTATCTGCGAGATTTTCTAGCAGAATATTTCTTCTTGCTACATTAATAGGGAATTGACGTTGAACGCTTCTTTGATGAATTCGTCAATTTGTGGGTTATAGTTGAATTTATCCACCATGGCTTGCATTTGAAAAATTTGAGAATCCTTTTCTGATAAGCTAGCCTGGAGCTGTAATCATATCTGCTTGAATTCTCTTTGAAGTTGGGCTACTTGTTGCTTTGCTTGCTGATTAGTTTTTTCTTGTGCTAATTACTATCCAAGCAGCAGAATTTTCTGTTCCTTTTTCTTTAGCAGCATTCAAACCTTCGTTGCCTTATCAATTGTTGTTGTGACATAAGCTCCCGCAAATTGTGACATCTTTGTGATATTCTCTGATGGGTCAATAGGGTTGTCCTTCCACACAACATCCATTGGTTCATTTTCTAGAGTCATAAGAGCAGTGGTGTCTAGTTTCCTTTTCTTCCTTTGTCTTTTAACTAAAACCTTATGAGTATGAATATAGAAGATATGTAATGGAGGTATCTCTTCAATTCTCAAGACAATTTCAGAAGTAGGAACAATAGGAATAATCTCAATAGCCTGAGTACCTGTAGCTCTTGGCTCTGTCGTTTCTGGATTTGCTTTATGTTGGGTCTACTTGGGGGTTTGCAATTCTGAAATTTCCTCAAGATTTGTATCTGTATGGAGCTTCTTATTGAATTGCTCCTATTCTTGTTCCAGGTCAATGACTGGAGCCTTACCTGACTGAGCTGAAGTAGAAGCAACCTCTGCCTGCTTCTTTGCCAAGGCCTATTTGGTCATTTCCTCTATACTTCCAATTGTATCTTTCTTAGATTCTTTATTTGTGTTTCCTCCTCCATTTTGAGATTGTCATTCTGAGTTCTCTGATGCGTGAGTCGACTTCTCTTGGTTTTCTTCTTCGGAATTTTCTTTGGAACTTCCCTCCAATATTACGCTAGGGATTGGTTCTCTTATTGGTTCAATTTGTAATAGGTCCAATGGAACCTTTAACAGTCTCTTATTCCTATACACATGAAAAGAATTAACATCCTCCAGGCTCAACAATAATGATGCCATATATAGGACTTGTGAAAATGTTTCTGCCTCTTGAAAGAGGTCGTCAAAGGCATCCTCTTCATGGGTGAACTGTTTGACTTTCACCATAGTGGTAAATTCTTTTGCAACGTGATTTAGGTCATATTGTCTCCCTAGAACTGTGGCCAATTTTAGAGACATAATAATATCTGCTTCTTTTACTGCGTGTCCATAGTCGTGTAGTGCGAAAGCACCACATTGTAATGGAAAGGTTGGCCAAATGGCTTTCTTTTGTTCTTTCAGTCCTTTGCTTAAACCACCCTCCCTTGTTGTCCGGTAATCTATTTCTTTGGCTACTAACTTGTCTGGGACATAATATGGGAGGACATGCGGAGAAGCAATGCTCCCAAAAAACCTAATGTAGGTGAATGTCTCTTCCCTAAACCATCTGGCCATTGGTAAGATATCTACTTTGGCTTCCTCAAAAAATCTAGGGGTTGTTCTATCAAAAACAGTATTATGAATAGGCGACATAACACCCTGACAGATTTTGTAAAAATGGGGATGGAATTGAAATTCCCACAAAATTTTATGGTATATATGGATGGGAAGCGGGTTCTGCACAGTCCACTTCCACCCCGTGTTTGGAAAATGAGAACAAGAACAAATTGCATCCATAACAAAAGCACTCATAAAGAAAGGGGGGGGAATCCTTGAAGAAACGCTTCTCTTCTTTCTATATTCCATAATGGCCTTTGCTAAATTATCTGATAAGATCTGACTCCATTTCATAATTGTTGCATTGATTGTTGCATCAATTAACAAGAGCCACTCTATATAAATTTTGGTGCTATCGGGTCTACCAAATAACCTACACATCATTGATGCTGCGAAACTATGAGGGGGAGAGATGGATGTTATTGAGTGCATACCAGTTTTATCCCGTTTGAGTTTGCCTCCGCCTGACCTCCAGGTCTGTGTAATGTACAACAGATCTTCGTTCTCTTTGGCGAAATGCTTAAGGATTTCTTTGTTATAGAGCTTTTGAGGCTCTCGTAGCTAGTACATTAGTCGTAGATTGTCTTGTGAGAAAGACCCCATGATCTCTTGTTCTTTATTCTTGAAAGTTTTGTCTGAGACGTCTACCTAATCAATTACCCATTTAACCATATACGTGTATGGTAATATCTTTGGTCTCTCAGCTATTTGGTGCAAGAATGAACATGTTGTTTCAAAATAGGAGGCGTCAGATGATTCATGGACATCAATCCTGGCCTTTGTTACCAGTGGCCTGGGCTTCTCTTCTTTTAATAGGTTATACATGGCTTCCCATGTCGTGGTTCCTCTGTCTTTGTTGCATGTGGTATCAGAGAAAAGTGGTATCATGTCTAATTTCTCAAATGCATCCTCCTTTCCCTTCTTCGCCATTCTTTCCAACGTTATTTTCTGCGGAGTTTTCCTAAAATGGAGCAGAATGGAAATTATTGGATAAACACAAAGCGAGAATGACAGTGAGAATTAAATGATACAGTTAACTTTGAAAGGTGAAAATAAAGGAGCTCTTATTTGAAATGCAGATGAAAAGATATCAAATCACGTCGAGTTGTTCTTAACATTAATGCCATTAAACTTATTAAATACACACTAAGATCTTTTATCATGGCCTTTATTACTCATTAAACTATCGCATCGCAAACGAGAAAGGAAAAACTTTAAGGTGGCGAGTTTAAAGTGTGAAATGCCGATTATGCAATTGTGATAAGATTATTGCAATATCGCATTTTTGGTTATGTGTTTTTTGAATCTGTTTAGAATTCTGCGAGATGCGAGGTGAGCGACATACTTTTCGTTGTTTGGAGCGCACTCTACCTAAATGAATAATTATTGCGTAAAGTGCCTTTTTACTAAGTGTCGAACTTAACTTATATTTTATAACATTTGTCTTATGAGGTCCAGGTTCTATCGCGCTTCGCAAACTTTTGTAGTTCACAAGATTAGCCTTTAAGTAAAGCATCGCGATGCGATAAGTACTGGCTTGCTATACTACAATATCGCAGTTCGCATATTCCAACAACTTTGTGAGTTGTGCTTTTCATGAAAGCCAATATGTGATTGCGATAAGCACTTCATTTTACAAGAAATGCCTTAAGTCTTAGCTTTCAACGGAAAGTTCAATGATATCCTAAGTTTATTATGGTGATCCTTCCATCATAATTCGCAGATCCCAGTTGTTAATTAATGTTTGACAGACTTGGTCCAACGATATGCGATTAAAGCGAGAATTGCTAGTCTTAAAGGGATTTGACTTGAGATCTTAATTTATTTCTAAAAACTCAAAAAGAAAGTGCTTAAGTGCTAAGTTTTTTGGAGGATTTTTTTATAAAGGGTCCCCATTTATTAATAGAATATTAACTATTAAATCAATAAATGGGGGGCTTGTTGAACAACACAACATGTCCTAAAGCTAAGTTGAAATTTTGGTGAAAGGAGGATGTAAACTCCTTGTGTTAAGGCATCATCATTTAGACATAGTTATTCATAGATAAAAGATATTAATAAACTCATTGGGTTGCCCATCATGTCCTTGCGAGGATCCTCTCTAGGAGATAATTCAATCCCAACAAGGATGTCTGTAGGAGGAATTTCAAGTTCCTGTAAGCACACATAATTTACCATGAGCATTTCCTAAGGTTTTTAATGGTCTAAAGTCGACTTGAGTTGGTCCACATTCTAGAAGGTGATCAAGTCAAAGATAGAACATTAATGCTTTGTATTGGTTGCATCTTTCATCATTGATAAAATGCCAAAGTGTGTAATTGAAGGGGTTAGATGGCATGAGAGAGTGAGCTACAATAATGTAGAGATAGAGTGTAGATAATAGATCAGATTTGGAGCATATGTCAGAGGATGATGGAGTTATGTGTATCTATATATCTAACATGCTTGTGTTTCATATTGTATTACTGTCAGTTGTTACTAATGTTTATCACAAAGTGTGTTGTTGATCTAAGTTTTGTTGCAAGGGTTCCATTAAAGAGTCTATTGTTATTGCATCATTTTATATGTTTTGTATGGCTACTAGAGTATGTTAGTGATGGTTGAGTATGATGTTGAGTTTGTCATTGTATGTTGTTGCTAGGTTATTGAGTTTGATGAGTAGATTGATTGTGTGAGTTGATTATATTGCAGAGATCTATATTGCAAAGATTGATTGTGTTGCAAAGTTTTGTATGCAAATTGTATTGTTGATTAAGTGGAAGAGATGTAGTGGGTACAGTATGAATATGGATGAAATGTGGCTCACAAATGATTGATTGTAGAGAGCAGTGGATCCAATATGAAACATTGTGAAACATGGTCCACAAGAGAGCTTGAAGTTTAGGGCCTTCATTGACGCAAGTAGTGGCTTGACGTGATAAGGTGTAGCGACATCCTTCAGGTAGAGGCCTGAGAACATGGGAGTAGTGGCTTCCGTCTATTGGTGGCTTGAAATGCTTGGGTGTTGGGGCATCCAACATGTGGTGCCTTTAGAAGTTGTGGGAGTGGTGGCTTCCAACAGGTGGTGGCCTAGAATGTTCATAGAGTTAGTGTCCTGGAGTGAGTAGTTGATTGCGTGATTCGCATGTTGTGGCTTGCACATTGGTGGTGGTTAATGGTCATATGTAAAAGAAGATTTGAAGATTAATAGAAAGATGAAGACAAAGACTAACAATTGACATAAGTTTTTAGTCTTTGGGTTTTGACATCACATCTTGTGTCCTCTTATGTGCAATGTTATTGATGGTAGTTCCTATATTTATCTGCTTTGATGTTCTCATGGTTATGTGCTTAGATAGGTTGCTTATATGATCGTGGTTATGTTATGTGTTGCTTATATATTATGGTGTGTTGCTACACATCGATGATTCAATTATTGAGTAAGAAAAGGCAAAAATTGGTATAAGTTGAACACATGGCACAATATTGATTCACCCCCCTCTCAATATTGTTCACACTTCAACACAATAATGGATGAGTCTATTCAATATCACACAATCCCCCACTGAAGCCCTAATATCCATGAAAAGAGGAAAATCAAGCTCACAAAGGAGAAGTTTAATAGGTGGATTTCAACACAGTAGCACCATATTTTGTGTTTCGATGGAGCAACTAAGAGAAACCCAAGGGTGGTAGGAGCGAGAGGGATTATTTATCACCTTGAGAACAATGAGGAATATCAGTTTGCTTAGGGATTAGGCATTGCCTCAAATAATGTTGCAGAAGCATATGCTCTACACCAAGGATTGTTTCAACTGGTAAATCTAAAAGTCTAAGAAGTACCCATATTAGGGCAATTTGCTTCTCTAAAATTTCATCTCTATTCAATATATCTCCCCTTGGATTCAAGAATGAGGAACATCTTTTATAGAATTTAAGGCCTTTATAATAAAATACTTGTGAAATTATGCTTTCATGTCGTAAGAATGAATAATTTGATGACTGATCATGTGGAAAACATTGGTGTGAAGATGAACAAAGGGGGAGTTTTGAGAGGGGAAATGCCCCACTCCCTTAACCTTCCCATCTATGACTCAATCAACATTAGATTTGGGGTTCTCTCATCATGGACCTAGGAGAAGCTATGAGTCTTATTTAGGCCCTTCATTAGGTGGACACTTCTTGCATGTGGATAGACCATATGGTCATGTATCCAACTATAAGATGAATTCATTTCAAATGACTTTGATCATGAGTAGTCCAGAGAAAGGCATGTAATTTCATCTAGAATTTTTTGGACAAGACAAGCTAGATGTGATGGCAATTTAAAGAGAGTTATGGTTTGATAATCTAATGACTTTATTTAGGATATTTGCAAGTCACTTCTAGTTCATTGGTAGCAGATGATGGTGTTAATGCAGTTGCAATGCGATGATGAATTCAAGAGCGAATTATGCTCAATATGTCACCTGTGTGGAATTATGGATGGATATGCTTCAGGACAAAGGTGAGCCTTGGCATGATCTTTATCAAGGTTGTACTCTCAGATGTGTTCCCTCGGCGTAGCTTGGTTTTCTTATTTAAATAGGGTATAAGAGGGATTGGAGGTTCAGTGCACCCATCTAATGACAACACATTAGCAATCATCTTAGTACCAAGGTAAATTTTCTTTTGGATGTGGTTTTATAGTTTGGGTCTTGGTATTTATGTTGCAGATGTATAAGCTTGGGTTGTGTGTTCATGAGAACTGTAGTTTGGTGAAATTTGGGCCTCTCCCTTGGGTCTATCTCTTCCTCGTTATTTGGTTTTAGGTTGGGCTATTAGATTCTCATTCCTTAATGGAGTTCAATATTGTATTATTTATGTTAAAGGGACACATAAATTTGGTTTATATATGCACAAATTCTGGTCTGCTCAATTTATTTTGGTGATCATCGTCTTGGTCTTGTGGTATTTGCTATATTTTGATTACATATTGTCTTAAGTTATGGGTGCTAATATTTGTCCTAAGCTTCATTTATGTGTTAGTTGATGTCGTGCTTGAAGATTGGCCAAACTTTTTTGGTTGCACTAGTGAATTGAGTAATTTCTATGTTGTTCCAAAGGATATATTTTTTTTCTTGCTATCTTAGTTGTTATCAACGAGCTAGAGAGTTCCTTTAAATATTTTGGCCTCTCTGCATCCCTCAGTGTCACAATTTATAATATCATTGTTTTTTAGGCTCAATAAGCCCTCACTCTATGGGTTTGTTACTTCTTTGGTGAGTGGGGCAGCTCATTAGATCTTACTTTACTATGGTGAACGTAGTGGGGGATTCAAACATGTGGAGCATGATGTTCATTCAACTAGAGGGTGATCCTCTTAGATTTTTCTCACTCTTCATTCAAGATCCTTCGGAGATCCCTTTGCTCATTGGTCTTGAACTTATTGACAGTTCTTAAAATTTTGACTAGTGTAGAGTTCCTAGGTAATTGGGAGTTGAAATTTGTTACTTTGCAGCATGAAGTAAACCTCATCAACTTTAACCTCAATTGGTTATA
This sequence comes from Pinus taeda, assembly GCA_000404065.3. Taxonomy (NCBI): domain Eukaryota; kingdom Viridiplantae; phylum Streptophyta; class Pinopsida; order Pinales; family Pinaceae; genus Pinus; species Pinus taeda. The sequence continues at coordinate 60,484 of APFE031639034.1, read as the reverse complement.
TGCCAAAATGGATGTGATCATGGGTTCATGAATATTTTGCAAGAGACAAGTCAATGCTTGGAAGATGAGGTTCTTCATCTCAAAAGTTCAATATTGGATCTGGTACATGAAAGGAATATGAAAGCGGAGTGGCCTAATGTGGAGGATTCAAATGACATCATGGAACATAAGGACCAAAGTAAAATGAGCAAAAAATAGGCGGAGTTTCCTCCAAATTAGTAAACTTGAATATTATGATGAACTGTAAATTTTGTATTTTGTTGGGTGTCTTTTGGAGAGTATACCAATGGATACATTTTGTATGGATATCTCTTCTCCAAGGGAGTGTATGCGATATAGGATAGGAGGGCTCTGGATCTTGGATCCATGCCTTGTGAAGAAGATCAATAATATTGTAATTGATGCATATACATTGATTCCTTTGCACAATGATTTTTAATCAATATAATATTCACAATTAAGTTAAAAAAGAAGAAGAGGTATGTGAAAATAAACTTAATTCTAAACAATGAAGGATTAATTCCTTTTAGATTATAGATTTTTTATTATTGTTTTGTTGTTTATGCATGCAATAGATAACATGTGCAATCATAGAATAGGTAACTGCAATCACTCACAAACCACATTAAACTACAAATATGCTCTAGGTAACCCTTTCAGGAGAAAGCCCAACCGGAAGGTGACGTTACTTTTTTCTCTTTTCCTTGGAATGGAAATGATGTGAGTAGAAAGGATAAGGCACTCTTTGTGAAGTTGCCTGAGACCCATGTTCCACATGAAGCTACAAAACACAATCCCCCTCTCCTATCTCTCTCTCTCTCTATGCACACTTAGGTACTCTACTATGATATGGAACAAAAATTAAGAAAATATAATGGAATCCCTGTTCCTCCTAGTGGCCTAGTTATAACATAGCTCGATAACAAACTACGGATTAAATTTTACCCATTCAACCCTCAAAATGAGTTACAATTCAAGCCTTCTAGAGTCTTCTTCATAATCCCCACATGGGTAACCCCTTTTCAATGAGTAACTAGGGATGATATGGTATTGTCTCAAATTATGGTGGTAAAATATAAGGTCAACTTTTGAAAGGCATAACTTTTGAATCTAAACTCTGATTGAAGATATTCTTGTGTTGTTTGAAAGTTCTTCGAGTTTAGAATAGTATCATAAGGTCTAATGTTTAAGATATCAAGTTTTAACATCTCTTCCCCTCCTGGGAAAAAATAAATCATTTAACGCCTCAAAATGGCACCATAATGTTTCAAACCCCAATTCTCTGAATTGGATACCACTAATAAAATTGCTCCTGTAAGCTAATTCCTTTAACTTTTCTATTTTGAAAGCAATGATATGAATGAAAAATTACTAATGATCTAATTCAAATCATACCTCCCCATTTTGGGAGGCTTTGGGTCCCCAAAATATTTTATAGAATGAGGTGACATAATTTTCCCTCTACCTTCTCCCTCGAGTACCATTTAGCCTTACAAATAAGTTATCCTTTCAATCCAATACACCAAAGGTAATGTTTTCTTGTCTTGTGGTTTTGGACCTCTTTTGCAAAATTGAATCATATATCAACTTTGCCTAAGCGTTTGGTGCTAAATCCTCTATGGAAGGTAGGACCTACTCCTCTCCCTGCTCCAACATGGAAGGTTCATAGAGTTTCAAATTTTTGACATTCACCACTAAGTAAATGCACATGTATGGAGTAAATTAAGCCTATGGAAATTATCTCCCATATTTTTTAGTATCTTAAAAGGACCATATCATAGAGCCTTGATTTTCTTACCATGACCCTATACTCTCTCCTTGTTTAATTGTAACCATACTTTGTCTCCCACTTTGAATGATCTCTCTATCCTACGTTGATCATGCCTAACTTTGTAATCTTCTTATGACTTCTTTAGTGTCTCTTGTACTTGTAGATGGATTGGCATAATTTTCTCAACATTGTTTATGACCTTAAGGCATTCCCTCTGAGATCTTCCCTTACTCCTCCTTGTTGTCCATATATTAAATCCCAAGGTGAAATTAGCAAATATCCAAAACAAGTATCAAATGGTGACTTACCAGTTGAAGTGTGAACAACTCCATTATAGGAGTGTTATATATAAACAAAATTTCAATCCCACACCTTCAACTGCTTTTTATTATAATCCCTCAAAATTTGTACCAAAGTCTTATTGGCTACTTCTATTTGCGCATCTATTTATGGATGGAATGTTGTAAACCTTTTCAAGTTTTTGTCCTTCATGTTCTCCCATGACGTAGTCCAAAATGCATTGAGGAATATGGTCTCCCTATCTAAAATGATGCTCCTTGGTGTCCCAAAATGCACCTAGACTTGTTCAAAGATCAAATTTGTTGCTTCTTTCCCCCTGATCATCTTTTTACAAGGCATGAGAATGCACATATTGTTGAACCCATCAATTGTCATGAACAAGTAGTCATGTCCCAGCCTGCTTGTTGGTAAACCTCCCCCAATTCCATGGAAATTGTTTCCCAAGTATGAGTGGGTACAAGTAAGAGATGGAATAGGCCTTGTTTCTTGTTACTATGCTTGATGGTACAACAAAGTATACATCCTCTAATGAACCTAACTACATCTTCTTGCATCCTGGGCCAATACACATACCATTTTGAATTGGAAATCATCTTCCTAAGACCATGATTCCCTACAATCTTGAAGGTGTGAGCCTCTCTAATTAATTGCAGTGACAACAATGCAGTCACCCACCTTTAGGAACACATATCTTTTCCAACTTGTAGACGAACCTTTTTTGGAGATGATATTCAACTATGCTATCACTATTGTCTATGTGACTCTAGCCCTATCACTATTGATACAACTCCCTAACGTCCTCATCCCCAATATATGCCTATCTATATGCATCATGGGTGAAAGGATCCATGTGCACTAGAGTTCCCAAAGCTATGATTTTTGAAAGCATGTCGGCCAACTTGTTTTTTCTGCCCTTCTTGCACTTGATCACAAATGAAATTGTTGTAAGAATCCCATCCACCTGTAATGTCAAGTTTGTTGTAACTTGATTTGGGCCTACAAGTATTGTAGTTGTTGATGATCTATGTGGATGATGGTCTCTCCACTCATTAGATAGTGTTTCCACTTTTTGATAGCTTGTAACAAGGCATAAACTCCTTGCCATGAGTAGGGTAGTTGAGAACCACCCCATGAAATACTTCAAAATCGTAGCATATAGGCCTTCCTCCTTGCATTAAGATTTCTCCTATGGCATACCAAATTGCATCTATCTCCACTTTAAAGGGTTGTTGCAAGTCTCATAACACAAGAATTGGTACTTGACTTATTTTACTTTTCATCTCTTCAAAATATTTCTTCTAACCCTTCCCCAATTGGAAACTCCTGCAACTTGTTGTTATGACATGGAGTGGTGTGGCTACTACTGAATTTTAAGCTATGAAATTTCTCAGGTACCATACTACCCCAACAAATCTCCTAACCTTTGAAACATTTGTAGGCACCAACCACTTCATGATGGCCTCCATATTTGTAGGATCTATTTTAAGCTCCCCTCCACCATTCACATCTATGTAAACTGACACTTCTTGAGATTTTCCAATAGTTGGTGCTTCTTAAATGCCTCTAGCAGCTACATCTTGTGTTCCTCCTATGTAGCACTTTATACTAGCACAAGAAATAAGAAAAGAATCTAGATATGGGGGTAGTATATCATTCATTAATCTCATGAATGTAGTCGATGCATTACATTGACCAAATATCATGACTAACCACTCACACACATCTTGTATCATTTTGAAGGCAAACTTCCAGGTGTCTTCTTCTTTGACTTGAACCTAGTTATACCTTGATATTAAAAGCATATTTGTGACTTATTTTTCTTTTTGCACTAGTTATATAGGTCATCAGTCTCGAGGGGCACTTGTTCTTAAGCGTAATTTTGTTTATCACCCGATAATCATTGCATATTCACCAAGTCCCATTCTTATATGACACAATTATGATGGGTGACCCACATGGTGATGTACTTGGTCGAATAACACCCTACTTCAATAGTTGTCACAACTACTTCTTCACCTCATTTGCCTCTATAATGGATTGCATGTACTAGAATAGGGAGTTTGATAATAGTTGGATCTTGTGCTCCACTACTCTCTTGGGTCATAGCCTTTTAGGTTCTTGGAATACTCCCATGTATGCCTACAATAACTCTTTCGATTGTTGTCTTTGTTCCTCCTTTGCTCTCATTGACTCTTATATAGACTGATGTTCTCTTAAAAACAATTATACATACTTCTTGCTAGAATTGATCAATTTATTGGCTTGGTTGGCACTTACTAATGAAATTTTAGACTTGCCCTTGTGCATGTTGATGATGAAGGATTTTCCATTCTTGGAGCTGGTATTAATTGGTTCTTTGCATGATTGTATTTGAGATTCCCCACACATATCTATATATATACCACACCTATATTATATTATATTTATATAGATGGAGTTGTGTTTGAGATTCCCTATATATATATAGTGGAACTACATCCAATTCTACTTCACGAATAAAATCATCATTGATAGAAAATTTTATTTTACACTATTTTGTTACCCTGATTTCTTGTAGCCTTATTTACCCATCCCCATGGATATGGGCTAGGATGTTCTCTAACCTCCAATCCCAATTTGTTTCCTAGTTTTGTTGTAGTGATATTCGTCCGTGATCCTAATTCAAACATAACATAAACTTTTGTCTTCTTGACTTGTATCATTATATGGAAGAGCTTGGCCATCTCCTTGTCTTCCTGTCAATGAAGGCTACTCAGATTCACCCCCTTCTACGCTGATGCACAAACAATCTTCTCATCTATGTCTGTGTTGGTTTCCACTTGATTGCTTTAATATTTGGCTATAAGTTTTTTCTTCTTCACATCCTTCTTATGGTTCTTCGGGCTAAGCTTTGGGTGAAATTTCCATAACTTCTCCTCTATGTAACCATTGATATATCAATGGTTGCTATGATCTTTGCACTAGTGTGCTATGGTTGTTGTCTTCTTTTCCCTCCCCTGTTTCCACTTCTTCTTCCCCTCTTTGGAAGCTCTTAGTGTTCCTTCTTCTTTGAACCACTTGACCACCCTTTCTTTTGGTCTATGTTTTCCAAGTATTGTGCCTATACACAAGCCTCATCCATTGTTATAGGTTTGAAAAACAACATTACTCACTTTCGCAAATGGCTATGTAAACCCCCTATACACTTGAGGAGTACATATGGATTCTTAAGGGAGATACCCAGCATTATTTCCATCTTCTTGAATTCTATAGTGTATTAGTGTACACTTTGCGCTTTTTCTTTAAGTAATGCCACCGAATCCATTCGTCCTATACATACTCGATAGGGTATAATCAAGACTTTGTGAGAGTTATAAAATCCTCCCACTTAATTACTGGAGGACCCCCCTCCAACCTAATGATTTCTAGGTAGCTTTCCTACTTGGTAAGGTCATGGCCCTCTAATTTCAAATAAGCAAATGAATTTTTGTGTTCATCTTATATGTGTTGAATACTAAAATATACCTCTAACTTTTATAAGCAAAGCTTTATTTTCAAATCATCTATCTCACCTTGATACAACTTGATATCCACCTTCACTTCCATCTTGAAAAGAGATTGTGAATGGTTCACAATGCTCGAATTTAGGTTTATTGGAATCTTTTGCTTCTTCTCAATCTTCCAATTTCCCCTTCGTTCTAACCTTTGCATTGGAACCACCATATTCTTCAAATAACCCAAGCTTATTGGTTAGGTCCATCATGAAGATGCTCACATTATGGTTTACATCTATGACTTGCACTTCCAACTGCACAAACCTATCCTCTAATAGATCTTGAGGGTTATCATAAATTGATTCATCAACCATGGCTGAGGTTTTATGGCTTTCTACTTAAAACGATATGATCCCCTACAACTTCCCACAAATTACTCAAAAAAGCCTACTCTGTTACCAATTTCATTTATAAACTGTTGTGGATATTCCACTAGATAGTTTGTCATAACATATATATGAAAATATATTGAAATATATAATATGAAGGGTTGATTCCTTATATATTCTAGATTTGTTATTATTTTTTTCCTATTTATGGATGCAATAGATATTATACAAAAAATAGAACACGGGTGGACTACTTGCAAATCGATTCCAAACACCAAAACTCCAGAGACTGGATTTGGTGATGGGACTTGCTTTCATATTGCTTGTATCCTCCTACACTATGGGCATCTAGGTGACGCCTCCAGAGATTTGAACATGGGTGGGACTACTTCCAAATCTATTCCAAACACGAAAACACTACAGGAAGGTAGATACAATCACTCACAAATCACAATGAAAACCAAGATATGCTATGGGAAAATATTTCAGGAGAAAACCCAATTGGAAGGTGAAATTTCTCTACTCTTTTATGTCTAGAATGTAAATGATGTAAGCACAAAGGTGAAGGAATTTTATATGGAGTTTCCTAAGACTTGTGGCATGTGGGCTGCTACAAAACACAAACCTCCTTTGTTATGCTCTCTTTCTCCCCACACTAAGCTACTCCGCTTTACTATGGAACAAAAATGCAAGCAAACATAATGGATCCCCTTTTGCTCCTTGTGTTCTGATTATAACACAAGCTGATAGCCAACTAGGGGTTCAAGTTAACCAATTCAACCCTTATCATGAGTTACAACTTGGCCCTTATAGAGTCTTCTTCATAGTTCCCATGCAGCTTGTTTATTTGGGGTAGCATCGGATGTGCTCTAGGCCTCAAATTTTGTAGGGAGGCTTGGGCACATGTATTCCAAATAACCTGGAAACCATTTTGGGAAATTCCACCCAGAGACGATTTTATTAAAATAAATAATATTTTTAATGGAGTTCCTAAGTCTAAACTCAGGAAAAGTAAAATATTAATGGGTATTAATCTAATTGTGGGTGTAACTTCTCGAAAAAGATGGAGATCAAGTCAAAATGATCTGAGCCTTTCATTAGGAGTTAATATAGGATATTGGTTATCCAATAAGAAGATATAAGAAGGGGCTTGAGGGTCATTTGGAAAACACGCCAAAAGAGATCAAGAAATCAATTTTCTGAAGTGGGGAATTATGAGGAGAAAAATTCGATTGAGGAGATTTCTTGTTGTTTAGGGGCAGGGATAAATTTCAGAGAGAGAGAGAGAGATTTTCTCGGCTGGAGAATCATCAGCAGAGAGAAGCAGAGAGTAATCCAATAGTGGCAACGCTGAGCCAGAGGGGCTGACGCAAAGCCACACAGATGTAGCGTAGAAGCCAGTGAGGAGTCTGAAATTTACAGAGGGAATTACAGTTTCAGAAGCTAGGAGTTAGGGTGTGAGATTGTAATATTCCTAACCCAGAATATTCTTCAAACCCCAGCAAATCTCCAACCAAATATGTGCAAATGATATAATAACCCAGAAGTGATAAAATAAGAGTGGAACAACATATAATAATGTAAACTGGAAATATAAGCAGATACACAAGAAATTCAGCGAGAAATGCTAAGCCATTTTATTATACTGAGCAATAAATGAGTACAAGAGGTGATTAGACAGATGGCACCTCGACTTGCACAAGGCAAATGAAGAAATACTCTCAAAATGACAAGAATGGCCTCTCTGCGTGGATGTTGTTGTTGTGCTACTGCTGCTGCTAGAAAACAAATGATGATTTAGGGCTGCTCCCTTCCTCGGAAAAAGCTTAAACTTTGGATTCGGGCTCTACTCAAGAAACCCAAAAACCCAGAAAGCTTTCCTAGAATGGCCTCACACTGATTTGCGTCCCAGCTGTTGGGAAACTGTTGTGCCACTACTGCTGCTGGAAATCAAATGAGGCTTTGGGGCTACTCCCCTCCTCAGAAAAGGCTAAAACTTTGGAATCGAACTCTACTCAAACAACCCAGAAAAAAACCAGAAAGATTTTATGAAATGGCCGACCCCTGAAAATCACCCCCTTGGGGTTCTACGCAGTTCCTCAAAGACACTGATGAAACTGCTGCTGAAATGCTAATGAAACTGCTACTGAAATGCTGATGAATCCACTGCTAGAATGCCAATGGAAATACCTTGCCTGATCAGGCACTCGAAGTCCCCCGGGGCTAAGGGTGAGATCTCCGAACGGAGACACTCAATGCACTAAACAATGCTGCAGACTAGCTAAACATCCAGCGTGCTCTAAGTCGAAATGACTATCACAAATGCTCATAACCAGAATGATCCCAAATGAGGGGGTTCCTCTCTATTTTATAGCCTCTGCCTCTCACAATCCCTAGGCTCACTTTCTCCTACGTGATCCCCTTCTTGCCATGTGTTCCTTCCCTCCTGCGCAGTCCCTTCATGTGTCTGAGTGGGCCCCATTTCTGCGTCCCCCTTTGGCCCCCTTGGCCCCCTTGGTTCCCCCTTAAATCACAACTTTGTGCTATCTATGAAGTGACTTTTTATTCTAAAGTGAGTTATGTTCCCCCTTCCTCACTTTTTATTCACAAATAACTATAGAAAGCAAAATTTGGGCAAAATCGAATATTCTAATTAGCCATGGCTAATTAGGAATATTACAGTCTCCCCCGGCAAAATGTTGCTTGTCCTCAAGCAACTGAAGTGATGGATGCTGCAAGATCTTCTCACTCTCCTAAGTAGCATCCTCATCCGGCAAATTCTTCCAGCTCACCAAGAATTCCCGGACCATCCTGCTCCATAGCTACCTCTCCCTAGTATCACCTGTTGTCCCAATGCCTTTTTCAGGCATGATACATGGAAAATGTTATGAATCTTGCTGTCTTGGGGAAGCTCCAACTCATATGCAACCTGTCCAACCCTGCGTATCATCCTGTACGACCCATAAAAGCTAGGCTTAAGCTTCTCAGCCCCCTTCTGCTCTAGTGACGACTGTCGGTATGGCTGTAACCGTAGGTAGACCATGTCCCCTAACTCGAACTGTCTCTCCACCCGACCCCTGTCAGCATACAGCTTCTGTTGGTTATGTGTTGTAACCATGTTATCCTTGAGAGCTCGAAGAATATCCTGACTCTCTTGGATCCATATCTTGGCTCTGGGAGCCTTGCTATCACCAAACATCATGTCAGCAAAAGATAAAGGATGATACCCATATAAAGCATAGAATGGTGACATACCAATGGACATGTTATGTGAAGTATTGTAGCAGTACTCCCCTAGATGCAGCCACCTCAACCATGCTCGCTGCTACCCACTGACATAATTACGCAAGTAACCCTCCAGCCACTTGTTAACTATCTTCGTCTGTCTGTCCGTCTGTGGGTGATAGCTGGTACTCGGTATCAACTCCATCCCCACCAATCGGAAAAGCTCTTACCAAAACCCGCCCATGAAACGGCTGTCCCTATCACTGATGATGGTCTTAAGAAGACCATGTAGCCTGAAGATCTCCCTAAAGAACAGCTTAGCCACCTGTGTTGCTGTATAATGTGCAGATATGGCAAAAAAATGTGTGTACTTCATCAGTTAATCAACGACGACAGAGATACAATCCTTGCCCTGTACCATGGGCAACCCTGTGATGAAATCCATCGAAATACTCTCCCATTTCCCCTCTGGAATGGGAAGAAGCTGTAATAATCCTGCGGGATGGCTCATCTCTCCCTTGTTCCTCTGGCAAATATCACACTCCCGGATGTGTTGGAGTACGTCCTCCTTGAGGCCCTTCCATGAGAACCTCTCTGTAATGACCCTATAGGTTTTAGTAAAACCTTGATGTCCTGCCAATGGGGAATCATGTGATGCCCGAAGTATCTTCTTCTTGAGCTGAGACCCCTCAGTTAAGAAGATCTGGTCCCTGTAGTAGATGATCTCATCGACCACTTTGTACCTGCCATCTGCCACCTACCCATCCAGAACCTCACATGCAAACCTGTCCTTGGAGTACTCTACTAAGAGTCGAGCCCTCCAGTCTGTATCCAAGCTCATAAGAGGCAACGTGGCTGGTCTACGTGAAAGGGCATCTGCCACATGTTGTTCTTACCCTTGACACACTCAATGTCAAAGTCATATGCTTAGATCTTACTGATCCACTTCTGTTGCCTCTCTTGTAGCTGCTTCTGATCCAAAAAGAACTTGAGGCTGTTGTGATCAGTCCCCACCCTGTAGTCGATGCAAATCCTCAATGTACCGTCCTTCTCCTTCACCAACACCATAGAAGAAGCAAAAGGACTCATGCTCAGTTGAATGTGCCCAAGAGCTAGCAACTCCTGGATAGCTCGCTCAATCTCATCTCGATAGGCCTTGGGGTGCCTACAGGGGGTGGTGATCACTGCCTCGAGCCCTGATCAAGCTCGATAGTGTGCTCAAACCCCCGATCCAGTGGCTTTCCTGGAAGAATCTCCCCAAACACTATGGCATACTGGTCAAGGATGGACTGTATCTCTGGGTGTATCGTCTGCCCTGTAGTTCCTGCCTCTGATGCACGCAACTCCACTGCCCACTCTATGTCTCCCTTTCGGAAGATTGCCTCCATCCAATGGGCTGAGACAATCTGAGGCGGATATGTGTTCTATCCCCGTATCTTCTCATGCCTCCTTGCCTTCTCATCATCCCACTCCATCTCCAGGGTCTTCCAATCTGTCATGGCCTTCCCTAGAGTGATAAGCCACTGAACACCCAGTATCATGTTGGTGTCAGGAATATCGACCATGAAAAAGTGGTCAGTCAATGTGTAGGTGCCCATCGTCACTGAAAGCTCTGGAACATAACGATCACACGTCATGGTCTGATCTCCTGGGACCAAGACTAAAAACCCATCGAAGCTCTTTGTCTATATACCTCTCTGCTCAACCATGTGGGCATCAATGAAGTTGTGGGTTGCCCCATTGTCAGCCAAAATTGATACGTGCTGGCCACATATTGTCCCTCATATGGGTAGCGTCAGATACTTGGGAACTCCCCGCAATGCTGCAAGGGCCCCTCCGGTGGGTGCAAAAGATGCACCACCTGCTGGTGGTGGTGGAGGTGGCAAAGGTCCTTGTATGGCATGGCTATCTCCTACCTCCATATCCTCCTCGTCATCCTCTTCTCCACTGCTCTCGGAGAAGACCTCAATAAAATGTGCTTTACCAGCAGCACATCTATGTCCTGGTGCCCACGGTTCTTGACAAGTGAAGCACAACTGCTTCTTCTTCAGCTCCCTCCTGGCATCATCGTCAAACTGTACTCGTCCTGGATTCCCCTTTGGAGGTGGAATCCTCACATCCTTCCCCTTAGACTAGAAATTATGTCTCTGGGGGTAAGGTGTTTGGGTCTTGGGTAAGACATCCTGTAAGTCTCGGGTCCTACTGATAGCGTCCTGGAGCGTAGCTGGTCTAGTGGATCGGACTAGACCCCGAAGTGTCTGTGCTAACCCCTCAATATACATATAGACCCTCCGTGTCGTGGAGAGGTCTGGCACCATCACGGAGACCCTTAAGAAATCTACAATGTAGGTCTCTGGGCTCCTTGTCTGTTTGAGCCTCATCAGCTCGACGAAATGCTGCTCTGGATCCCTCCGATCAAATCGCTCCATCAGTCTCCTGGTAAACTCGGCATATGACGTCACTGTGAAGTGCCCCAATGTAACCATCCCATAAAACCACCAATCCTGGGCCTCGCCATCCAAATACAACATTGCCACCTTGATGGCCTCTACCTCCGACATCTGGTTAAGATAGAAATAAATGTCCAGCTTCTCCACCTAAGACTTTGTCGAACTGTTTGATGAGCCATCAAACATAGGCAAATGGAATATTCTTGCCGCACGGTGGGGGTCGCCATCATGGTAATGCCGGTACCCTCTGTGATGATCGCAGGGTCTGATATCCCGCTGGAGCTGAACAAAATGTCTGAATGAGAGGGCTTCCCTGAACTCCTGCCCATAGGCCTGGTACTCAACAAAATAATCGCCCATATGCCCGGGCTCTGCCTCTTTCTGGGCTACGGCCCCCATGTCTGCTCCTAAGAAGGTGGGCATGGTAGAGCATGTAGGGGCATGTGAGGCCCCCTACTGCGCAGTATCACGCTGCTTTGGCAAGTGATGGGATGCACCTGATCCCTCACCGATCTGAAAAACTCATGGGCTCTCCCGCTGTTTGGCCTCTACTGCCGTGAATCTCTACCCCATCACCTCAATCTGCCTCGACAGATCCTACAACGATTTGAGGAGCATATCCGCAAATCTCTTCCCGTCCTCATCTACCATCTGCTCTGTGTCCATTACTAGCTCTCTCATTTCTGCGTCTACCACAGGTTCCTCCTGTTCTGCGTCCGCCACAGGAACACAGTTTCCCTATCCGTAGGTATTCTCCAACCTACGTTCAGTGTCTCTGTATCTCTAACCTGTGTAACATATATAGGGTTTTTCCCTCGGTGTCATAGATTGTTAGCTCCACAGGCTGAGCCAGATCTATGCTCTGATACCACTGTAATATTCTTAACCCAGAATATTCCTCAAACCCCAGCAAATCTCCAACCAAATATGTGAAAATGATATAATAACCCAAAAGTGATAAAATAACAGTGGAACAACATATAATAATGTAAACCGGAAATATAAGTAGATACACAAGAAATACAGTGAGAAATGCTAAGCCATTTTATTATACTGAGCAATAAATGAGTACAAGAGGTGATTAGACAGATGGCACCTCGACTTGCACAAGAAAAGTGAAGAAATACTCTCAGAATGACAAGAATGGCCTCTCTGCGTGGATGTTGTTGTTGTGCTACTACTGCTGCTAGAAAACAAATGATGATTTGGGGCTACTCCCCTCCTTAGAAAAATTTGAAACTCTGGATTCGGGATCTACTCAAGAAACCGATAAAAACCCAGAAAGCTTTCCTGGAATGGCCTCGCACTGATCTACGTCCTAGTTGTTGGGAAACTGTCATGCTACTGCTACTAATGGAAATCAAATGAGCATTTGGGGCTACTGCCCTCCTCAGAAAAGGCTAAAACTCTGGAATCAGACTCTATTAAAAAACCTAGAAAGCTTTTCTAAAATGGTCGACCCCCAAAAATCACCCCCTTGGGGTTCTGCGCAGTTCCTCAAAGACGCTGATGAAATTGCTACTGAAATGTTGATGAATCTACTGCTAGAATGCCAATGGAAATACCTTGCCCGAGTAGGCACTCGAAGTCCCCCGGGGCTAAGGGTTAGATCTCTGAATGGAGACACTCAATGCACTAAACAGTGTTGCAGACTAGCTAAACAACCAGCGTGCTCTAAGTCGAAATGACTATCACAAATGCTCATAACCATAATGATCCCAAATGAGGGGGTTCCTCTCTATTTTATAGCCTCTGCCTCTCACAATCCCTAGGCTCACTTTCTCCTGCGTGATCCCCTTCTTGCCATGTGTTCCTTCCCTCCTGCGCAGTCCCTCCATGTGTCTACGTGGGCCTAATATCTGCGTCCCCCTTTGGCCCCCTTGGTTCCCCCTTAAGTCACAACATTGTGCTACCTAGGAAGTGACTTTTTATTCTAAAGTGATTTATGTTCCCTCTTTCTCACTTTTTATTTACAAATAACTATAGAAGGCAAAAATTGGGCAAAATTGAATATTCCAAGTAGCCATGGCTAATTAGGAATATTACAGAGATCGGGAGGTAGAAATTGAATCTCTTGGGCAGAAAATCGATCAGCCATAAGATTGATGTTGTATCCAGAGAGCTTGACATTGCGCTGGAGCAGATACTGCACAGAGGCAGCCAAAAAAAGCCTGGGGCAATCAGTTTGGGGCTGAATAAACCAAGATTTCCAGTGATAGTGTGAAGTAACCTCACAATTCTTTCCATTAGTATTTCTCTCTGTAGCTGAATAAACCTATGAGGTATTCAGAGATGTATTCAAAATTTACTATTGGTTAATAATAATAAACCCTCAGAGCTGCTACACCGGTTTTCCCGCATTGGGTTTTTCTGGGGACATTTGTCCAAAAATAATGGTGTTCTATATGTCTGCTCAGTTTCTATGTTTTAAAATGATACTTAATTTGGAGTAGGCTGCTTTAGTAATTTGCTTCAATATTTCAAGAAGAAATATGAAATGATTTTGTAATGTAATTTATAATCTAGGTGAAGTAGATTCATCTGGTCACAATAGGATTCCTGAGATTGTTAGATCTAGAAATTTTCACATTGTATCAGAGCGTTTGATGTGAAATAGGAAGAACGGATCTAGCACTGAAGCAAGGGCCAACTTGTTGCGGTAAGCAACAGTTCGAGTCCCCTAAGGGATTGCACAGTTCTAACCAGGAGGGATATATTTTTGAGGTTGTCTCTCTCTGAGTGAGTCAACAAAGAGGTAAGACAGTCGGGTGAAGAATTTGTTGAGGTAGAGGGAGCCATGCAAAGCCTCAGCACAGAGTTAGAGGGACGTAGTTTTCTACAAGTTGAGTGTTGGCAGAAAAACCGTCTGAAGAAGGAAGCATATCACGTAGTGAGGGAATACTTCCTTAATGGTTTCTTGCCAAGGAAATCAATATTTCTCATTTGTTGGGAAGCAAAGGAGCATCAGACTTACCAACTCCATCAGGGAGTACGTAAGCTAGCCTAGGAGCCATGCAGTAGGGAGAAAGAGGGAGTTGTTCGACAATTTTCAGAGAGGTGGCGACTAGTGGCTTGAGGGATCAGGATAGGTTGAACGGAGCATCCAACTACGTCATCTGGAAGGCTAGAATATCTTTCCTTCTATATGAGCATGCCCTCAAGATATACGTCGATAATGTGGTGGCTGAACATGTGGATGCAGATCCGCTAAAAAAGTATAAGGTTGAGATGGCAAAGGCCAAGAGGATGATCCTGGATGGAGTCAAGGATCACGTGGTGTGGTACGTTGCTAGCATAACAACTGCTAAGGAGATGTGGCATGCCTTGGCCATGTTATATCACGGATCTTCTGAGCAGTGAAAGATCCCCTTAAAGCAGAAGCTGAGATCTACTCAGATGCTGAAGGGAGAGCATGTGGATCCATTCCTCATGAAGTTGAAGGAAACCCATGATGAGTTGTCTGTTGTGGGGCATACACCTCAAGATTCAGAGTTAGTTAGACTGGCCCTCAATTCTATCTCAAATGAGTGGCGAGTCTTTGTCTAGAGTATCTTGGGCATAGCAACATTGCCTAATTGGGATGCAATGTGGGCAACTCTAAAACAAGAGGAGCTGGGGAGAGACCTGGCCAAGGTCAAACTTGACGGAAGCAACAATAATAGCGGGTCGAAGTGCAAGGAGTAGCTCTTGCATCGAAGGGGCAGCAGGGGCAACAAAGACGAAAGAAGGAAATCTCCAAGATGAAGTGTTTCAGATGTGGCGAGATGGCCCACTATGCATCCCAATGTCCTTTGAAGAAAAAGGACAAGGATGAGAAGCACGATCCTAAGGTTGCAGCTGCAAAGATCGATGAGGAGTTCGCCATGACAACCGAGATACATCCAAGAGGGAGGTGGGTTGATTTGGAGTTGTAGTTCAAAAGAGCTATAGATGGGCAGGATCCTTGAGGAGTCCACCTCTTGGATCAATACCTTGCTACAGGGGCCCATTTTTGCAATAGTGGGATGGACTAAGTCGGATGGTTCCAAGGAGTGTCAGGGAGACAGTTGCAGTGGCTAGGAGCATTGGAGACTGAACAACGCAGAGCAGAGTTGGCAGCAATGCAGAGGTCAACAAGAGTGCAGTAGATTCAGAGGGACAACACAGAGACTAGCAGCAGTGAATTCCAACATTCACGTGGTATCATACTAAACACAATCAGTTTAGTAATTTTGGATGTTTTTCAGTTGCTTCTCTCAGCAACTGAGTTGCAGTACAAATGCACTGTTAGCAGTGGCAGTGCTAGTAACATAATAGATGTAGCATTTGAGAGGGAGTTGTAGTATAGATGTAGCATTGGCAGTGGCAGTGTCAAAGACAACAGTACGATTGCAGTAGCAACACAGTAGTTGGTGGACAATATGTCAGACATTAGCAACGCAGAGGACGGTGCTTAAGAGTAAAAGCAGTATGAAACATCAATATATTGATAGAGAACATTCCTCGCTAAGAGGGAATGTTGATTTGAGGTAGCATCAGATGTGCTCTAGGCCTCAAATTTTGCAGGGAGGCTTAAGCACATGTATTCCAAAGAACCCAGAAACCCTTTTTGGAAATTACACCCAAAGACGATTTTATTAAAATAATTAATATTTTTAATGGAGTTCCTAAGTCTAAACTTAGGAAAATTAAAATATTAATGGGTATTAATCTAATTGTGGGTGTAACTTCTAGAAAAAGACGAAGATCAAATCAAAATGATTTTAGGCTTTGATTAGGATTTAATCTAGGTCATTGGTTGTCCGACAAGAATATATAAGAAGGGGCTTGAGGGTCATTTGGAAAACACACCAAAAGAGATCAAGAAATCGATTTTTTGAAGTGAGAAGTTCTTAGGAGGAAAATTCGATTGAGGAGATTTCTTGCAGTTGAGGGGCAGGGATAGCTTCTAGAGAGAGAGATTTTCTCAACCAGAGAATCATCAGCAGAGAGAGGCAGAGAGTAATCCAGTAGTGGCAGCGTTGGGCCAGAGGGGTTGACGCATGGGTAGTGCAGAAGCAGCGAGGAGTCTAGAATTTGCAAAGGGAATTCAAGTTTTAGAGGTCGAGATCCGTGGTGTGAGACCGAGAGATAGGAATCGAATCTCCTGGGCAACAAATCGATTAGCCAAAAGATTGATGTTGTCCCCAGAGAGCTTGAAGCTAGGCTGATGCAGATACTGCGCACAGGCAACCAGAAAAGCTGGGGGCAATCAATATGGGTTGAATCAACTAGGAATTCTTGTGATAGTGTGAGGTAACCTCACAATTTTTTTCTATCAGTATTTCTCTCTATAACTGAATAACCCTGGAGGTATTCAAACATGTATTCAGAATTTGCTTCTGCTTAACAATAATAAACCCTTAGAGCTGCTGCAACAGTTTGCCCGCATTGGGTTTTTCGGGGGATGTTTGTCCAAAAATAACTTTGTTCTATGTGTCTGTATTTCCTTGCTCAGTTTATATGTTTCATAATCATATTTAATTTGGCGTAGGCTGCTTCAATATTTCAAGAAGAAATCTAAAATAAGTTTGTAATGTAATTTACAATATAGGTGAAGTAGATTCAGCTGGTTGTAGTAGGATTCTTGAGATTGTTAGATCTAGGAATTTTCACATAGCTAGCCCCTTTTCCTTGAGTAACAAAGGCTAACATGGCATCCACTTGAATTATGGTAGTCAAACATGAAAGGTCAAATTCCGAGAGGCATAACTTTTGCTTTCAAACTCCTATTAACACAATTCTTGCACTATTATAAAGGTTTTCAAGTGTGGAACATTGTCATGGGGTCCAACACTTATGTGGGAGATATTTAAAGTTTTAAACCCCAATTTTCCAAACTAGGTCCCGTCAATAAAAATGCTTCTATAAGATGATTCCTTCAATTTTCCACTCTAAAAGCATCAAGATGGATGACAAATTATATAATGATCCAATTCAGATCATAATATTTCTTGATCTAATGCTTGAACATAACTTTATGTGGGATGTGACCCACAAAATACCACAATAGCTTGTGCTTATTCAATTTGTCACAAATAATGGCATATCTTAAACCATGATTATCAATAAAAATCCATTAAGAGGGATTTCATTACATATTGGGTAACCTCTTGGTGAGCTTCTTTAAGGCCTTTTGCGACACCATTTTGGCTAACTTGTTGCTCAATTCCTCCTTGCATAATTTTTGAAATGGTCAAATCAAGTGGTAAGGTAGCCATAATCACAACCCTCAATTGCCTTGTGGCATCTTTAGAGCACCATTACTCATTGTTGGTGCAAATGCCACACTACCAAAGAATAGTGAATGAAAGAGGTAGGTCATTAGATTCAACCTTAACCATTAGGTTAAACCATAATCTTCAATCACATTAGAAACCTTATCAAGCCCCAGATTTAAAAAATGTGCATATTTATGAATGTTCTTGTAACGTGAAGGTGAGAAGCATATAAGCACCTCCTCAAGTCCATTTGAATATTGTGTTGTCTTTACAAACCTTTTAATAGCTAAATCAAGCTCTATTGTTTAGTACAACTTACACCAATGCAAAAAAAATTATATAAGTTAACTAAACCTTGTTGTTAATGTTTTTAGAACTTCAAACCCTAAATATAATAGCTAATTTTATTGACTTTCTACAATTACAACATATAATCTATATGTATTACTATAATTCTATATATTGATTTTTATTTTATTTTTTAATTTAACCATTTAAAAACCATAATTCATTTTAAATATATTGATTTTTTATTTTTTATTTTTAATTTAACCATTTAACCATAAGTCATTTTAAAAATTTAAAATGATAATTTGTTTTTTAAATAAACTATACTCTCATTAAAAACTAGTAATTGTCCCAAAAGGTACAAAGAGAGGCCGATAGGATTATTAAATTAGAATTGTTGAATTTCTTTAGAAGAGATGTTGGTTCAAGGCTACAAGGAGCAAAGAGATTTGATGTTTGGAGTTCTATGCTTTTTGGACACCATATTTCTTTAAATACAAATTAATTTTTTAGAAAAGTTCAAGCCCAATGCAGTTCTTCCATGTAGACATACACTTAAATCGCTACTAGGATTATGATATTGACAAATTCAAAGTAAACTGGTATACAAGAGAATGTACCAAGCTAAACCACAAGTTACACATCTTCAGACTTGAAAAACTACATAACAATGGTTTGGCAAATCAATAGTGATATCATAATTGCTTTTCCTTCCACATACATACAATTGCTCCAAAGGCAAGGACAAGAAAATTTTCAGCTCTAGTGAGCACCAGTGGGTCACTAAAATGAGTGACCACTAATGGCTTTCACATTTATACAAGGAATTGGCAAGGGATTGTACATGGACTCCACTCAACTTCAGACATATCTTCAACCAATATGCAGAGTGATTGAAATTGAACACAGCTAAGTAGTGACATTGGCTCACAGTAATACACCAAGTATAAATTTGAAGCTTTTACAGAAGCAAGGAGTAAGAAAAATTATGAAGCTAGGAGAAGTAGATTTAAATCAACCAAAGCTTGTTGAACGACTATAACGTCCATAGAAATAATCTTCCAAGGTTCTGCTCTCATGTACAAGATCTACACGTTGATCTGGACTACTGTTTGATACCAGATCATCATCAACTCCAAGCATTGCAAGTGATATATGAGTTTGGATGTCACAACTCCCAGAGTTTGCTCCAAATTCATCCTCAATCAATTCATCTAATTCCATGGACATTGTCAATTGCCTCTTGGTCCAATAAGGTAGGTCATCTCCTTCTCCTCGTAGTAATTTCAAAATCTGTAATAATAAGTTACAGAGAAACAATGAGGAAGAATAAGTTCACGTTCTTACATTAACATTTATCCATTGTTTGAAATTTGACAAAACCAGTTTAATGCAAAGGTAAGCCACTTTATTTGGGGAAAACCAAGCTTTCAATTCAGATCTTGCAATCCAGATTTCAGTTAGGATAGTGATTCTCAGGAAAGTATATACTCTCTTGATATTGGAGCGAAAGCAGATATGCTGGCTCTTCTTGCCTATTCAGGGAGGGGTAATTTACACACTGAAGCTTTGGTTTGAGATATGATGTAATCTCTTTTGCTAATATTCAAAGAATCTTATATTTCATTAATGGAAAAAGAGATTATTGGAAATTTAGGCTTTGAATATTTTGCCATAATCCACCATCAACATTCAGGGATAACCTGTTTAAGGGTGATGATTTTACAAATTGAACTACTGAACACTAGATCTAAACACCCTTAACTCTATGTCAGAAGGATACCAACTCGATATTTCATGTGCCATTCTTCGTTATGGGCAAAAACAATTCTAGCACTAACTCCTCACAGGAAAGGAAACATCTTCAAGCAACTAAATTTGACATAAGATCATAAACTGAAACATATATACGCAACTAAAGAGAATAAGAGTAATTACTATGTTCATTCGAGGTCGAAACTGAGTTGCCTGTCTTAGACAACATGCTACACCAATGACCATTCTCTTCATCTCGCTCATGTCATAAGCATCTTCCAAAAGTGGATCTGCAAGTTCTTTTACAGAGCCAGCTGCCAGTAATGGCTTTGCCTAAATTTTGAAATTTACAAGAGATTAAGATTTTGAACCAAGACAAAGAAACCAAAAGAATCCAAAATTAGCAAATACAAAACAAGCAAGGAAACTAGATCCCTACCCACATAACTAGGGTTTCTTAGCCTTCAGAATTCTTGTCATTGATTGGTTTTCTTCCAGTTATTAGCTCTAGAAAAACTACTCCAAAGGAATACATGTTCGTCTTCTCATTAACCTTTCCATACATGAAATATTCTGGAGCCAGATACCTGAAATATGAGAGTAACTAGTTTTATGAAGTCTTGATTATAAATGACATTTATTTTCCTAAGGAAAGCGTTGGTGTAAAGAAAGAAATGGATATTTACCCAAATGTACCTACAACATCACTACATGTGATATATGCAGATGTTGTTGAAGCCCATTTGGCCAGCCCAAAATCTGACAACTATTCACAGAATATCTTTAGTTAACAATCCATCGAAAGATGATTTGCTAGTTAATGATCAAGCAAATCTTATTATAACATCTCCAACCAAAAAAATATAAACAATTCAACAGAAGCTTGAGAACTTGTTTCTCTCACAAAGATCAAGATACTTGAGGTTCAAAGTCTTCAAAAAGTAAAATATTAGATGATTTCACATCTCTATGGATGATAGGATGAGAACAACCTTCATGCAGATAAGGCAAAGCTTTAAAAATTCCAATGGCCACTTTTAGCCTATCTTTCCAATGAGCCTGTAGCTTGCCCTTTGCTCCTGTAACCCAACTTTTTTCTAAGAACTGGGAACAACACTTACCATGAAAAAATAATAAAAATCTCCAAGGACGTAACATGATAAATGCATGAAAATTGGTATACCACATACCATAAAGAGTTTCTTCCAGAATTCCTCTCAATAACAAGTTGTAGACCAAAAAGTACTCCTTCTCTTCAACACAGTAACCAATTAATGAAACAATTCTTCGTTATGGGCAAAAGCAATTCTAACACTAACTCCTCACAGGAAAGGAAATGTCTTCAAGCAACTAAATTTGACATAAGATCAGAAACTAAAACATATATACGCAACTAAAGAGAATAAGAGTAATTACTATGTTCATTCGAGGTCAAAACTGAGTTTCTTGTCTCAGACAACATGCTGCACTAATGGCCATTCTCTTCATCTCGCTCATTTTAATGTACATACAAACTACGGGGTAGTTAAAAAGAGGAATCTAATTGTAGCAGAACTTATGGCAAACAACAATCATGCCTGCTCTAGCTTCACTAAATCTGTACCTGCACGGTCCAATAGATATGCTAAGCAAACTATCAAAACATTTTTACAGACATTCTTATCCACCCAAAACTTCTAAAGTCATAGACTGCTGAGAAGATATGATAATTGGCTAGATTCGATGTAAGGAAATGTGCATGGTCGATATCTAATTTTCCCTATTCATTCTAGAAGTTTAATCAAAATGAAATCAGGCACAGTTCAATAAGAGTCTAAGATAATACGTTCAACGCAAATGCGACTGAACCACATGCAGTTATTTTCAATGAAAGCACTAATACAAGATAATTCATGCTAAAAGTCTGAGATGAATATATACCCCTTATCAATAAGAAAGTTTTTAATTGCAATAGGAAGCACAACACCACGACGACTATGGACTCCCACTCCTGCAACAGAAAAAAATACAAAGAGATGAACAACTCCTACAACAACAAAAAATACAAAGATATGAACTTACATATAAGGATGATAAACATTTAACAAATATAACACAAAACAACAAGCATATATATACTATATGAAACTATATTTCGATGTGAGAGGAATATGCTATCCATAATGAGATGATTCCCATCACTAGATTAGATGGAGTCACATCATACTAGACAACAGACAACAAAAAATCATAGTTTCATGGATATAATTGTTTTTCCCTTGCATATTTCCAATATAACGACTTGTCCAATCGCTCTATCTTTTCCTTATCTTTTCCCTTGCATATTTTCAATATAATGACTTGTCCAATCACTCTATCTTTTCCCTTGTGGCAATATCTTGCAAATAGAGCAGAAACCAGTAAAACATATACTGTTTGAAATTGTATTTTTGCTGAGATAGGGATTTGCTTTCCATAATTAGATGATGCCCATCACTAGATTAGACTCAGTCACATCATGTTTGACAACCGACAGAACAAGAAATCACATTTTCATGGATATAATTGTTTTTCTCTTGCATATTTCCAATATAAGCACATATCCATTTGTTTTATATTTTCCCTTGTGGCAATATCTAGTGAATAGAGCAGAAAACAACAAAACATATACCGTTTGAAACTGTATTTTTGCTGAGATAGGAATCTTCTATCCATAATCAGATGATGGCCATCACTAGATTGGACTAAGTAACATCATATCGGATAACAGACAGAACAAGAAATCGCATTTTCATTGATTCAATTGTTCTTCCCTTGCATATTTTAATATAAGGTCTTATCTAATTGCTCTATATTTTCCTTGTGACAAAATCTTGCAAATATAGCAGATTGTGACAAACTCTTGCAAATATAGCATAAAACAACAAAACAGAGTGTTTGAAACTATATATTTGCTGAGATAGGAATCTTATATCCATAATCAGACGATGCCCATCACTATATTATAGTCAGTCACATCATACGATGCTCATCACTAGATTATAGTTAGTCATATCAAAATTTGACAACATACAAAACAAGAAATCACAGTTTCATTGATCTAATTGCTTTTCCCTTGCATATTTCCCATATAAGGACTTGTCCAATTGCTCTATATTTTCCCTTGTGACAGTATCTTGCAAATTTTTAGAACAACCAACATTTGATTTCAGATGAAACAGTGAAGTAACTTCTTACCTATTATGACTTGAAGTTCAGATGGCCTCCAAGTTCGCAAGGATAATAATCCCGAAGATTGTTGCTCTGTATTGAAATTGCTTCGCTGGTTTGTTCCTGGACCAAATGGGGCATGTTAGAACCTAGATTTACCTAAGGCTGAAAAGGTAAGCTTCTAGGTCCACATCAAACCACGCTCAGCCTCGTAGCTAGCCCTACGAGGACAGGAGAGGGCTCTCTCCGGGTCAATCTCAACAAAGATAATTGATGGGGCTTGAGATGACTGAAATAGCTACTAATCTTAGACTAGGTATGAAGTGCAAGGATTTATTTGAGTTTTTTTTTGGGGGGGGTTTTGTTGTAAAAAGGGAAAGGCAAATTTGGGTCCGAGGATGAGGCCTAGTTTTTGCGGAGTTCTGATTGGGGCAAGGAAGGCAATCTTTTTGATGCTTTAGATTGAATGAATGGATGGATCAGACTGGTGAGGAGCTAATGAGGGCAAGAGAGTCTCAAGAGTCCTCCTTAAACAGATGAAAACATGTAAAATTAAACAAAATTTCAAGGCAGAGCACAACAGTCCAATGGATTCTACCTTAATCACTCATTTGTTTAATTTCAGAAGAAAAGAGAAGGGAAAATGATACACATAAACATCATTGAACTTACAATTACATAGAGAAAAACATCATCAAAACATAGAGTCACATGGATCCCAAAAAGTGTTGCAAAACCCTGGCCTTTCCTTTGCCAAAAATGCAGAGATAAAATGTACAATGATGTGCCAAGCAATCCCAAGTGTCCAACAATGAAAATGACTTACATAATATAGAAAAGCCAAACCCATTCCCTTGCCTCTAGGGGTTGAACTCATCATTCTAGGAGTTGTTTCAACCAATTCTAAACAAGGCAATGAAATCTAGGCAATCAAACAACTTGCCCCTATATGGAAGGAAATTGATTCATTCATTTAATTTTCACTTTTTAGTGAATGAATCCTCTAGAACAAGTAAAGATGTGCCAAAATTACATCACAGTCATCAAGTTATATCAAGATAGATCAAGAATTACATCAAAAATCAAAACTAGTCAAAACTGGCCGAATTTCTGAGCTGAAAGGTGAAAAATAGGCAAAAATCCTCTATGCGTCGCGCTTGATTCTCCATGCGTCACACCACTTTGGAGCTGAATTTGAGGCCCTTCCTGGAGTCCAAATTGAACTCATAATAGCTTGATGGAAATCACTGCCTGTCTACTTTCCAACCCAAGTGGAATTTTTCAATTTGGTGTCCATTTGCCCCTCCAAAAATCAAATCTCCCAAGACTGCTTCTTGTGTGTCAAAATAGGGGTAGTGAGGTCATTTTTTGAGTGTTTTTGACCTCTTGAGGGCTCAAAACCTGCCCAAATCTCATGGCCATGGACAAGCAAGCATAAATTTTGATGACAAATCCATAAATACAAGCTTTTTGTGATTTGGGGCCCTCTAGCAAAAGCGAGCGCCACGTGGCACGGCGCATAGGGAGGAAAACCCTATTTTTTAGTGCAAAAAAATTTCAAAATGCAAAAATTTCTCCAAATTTCTTGAAATTTGGATTGAAGGTACCTCATCAAGTATCATGCTCAGCCAAAGAGGCTTAGGCCAAGATTCAGATTCTATCCTCCCTTTTTCGACGTTTCAGTCCTCCTGGTGCATGCAGTTTCAGTGGTAGAAATCACTGTCTTGTTCATATGATATGTCAGTGTCCATCTCCATGGTGCTGCAAGGTGTATGTCAAGTGTATGTTTGGTTTTTTGAAAATAAGAAATGATAACTTGGTGTCTTTATCTCCAATTTCCAACTATGTGCCAAATGTGTGCCAAAGGGAAAAGACTGTGGGAGAAATAGGCAGCGAGAACAAAGGACTGTAACCAAGTGAAATTTGCCCTTTTAAAACTTTCGATTTGTCAAAGGTGGAGACAATGGGACAGTCACTTGATTGTTTGGGGTTTAGGGATTTTACAAATGAAATGGGGAATTAGGGAATGACTTAGGTGTTTTGTATATGAACTAGGGTTTGGGATTTTGGGAAATAGGAATTGGGGGTATGATTTTGGAGAATAGGGAAAACAAGGGAAATATGGAATGAGGAAGCGATGAGGTGAGGAGATGTTTGGAGGCAAACAGCTAATATAAAAGCCTAGCAGCAATATCCTTTGCAAAAGATGAAACAATGATAGTACATGGATTTTACACATGGACATAAATGTGCTCTCATCAGTACATGCCTAAAACATGAAATTTCATGAGTACATGGCAACAATGAGCATCAACATATGCTCCATGTGGCAACAACAATAAAAATGTAATACCCATTAAGTGCAGGGCCTCCCTGAGCTATGAGATAATCTATCGAAATATAGCAGCAACAAATTGAGGTACTAACATCATCTTATGCTAGTACATGGCCACTCAATGCCTCGGCCATCTGCATCCCATCAATGAACATTCTACAATAAAGTCATAATAACCTAGCATTCATCATGCTCCATATGTGCATCATCATCAAAATCAATTGGTAGTAGCAATATGTCATAATAGGGTTTGCTTCCCTTTAAACACTCACCATGCCACAAGCATCATCAAACAAACACCAACTTGGGATAAAAAATAATGATGGAGGCTCTACCTACTTGTCACAAGACCGATCCATGCGTTTTTGGGCAATTTGAGCGAATCCTGCAAGTTTTTGGGCTCTCTGGATGTATGCACTGTGCATCCAACCCAATGCGCCGCGCCAGTGTATTTTTTCACTGAGAAATGCAGCCCAATGCGCTGCGCCTTCCCTATGCGCCACACCAGTTGCCCAATGCGCCGCGCCACCAAACCCTGTTTTTAGTGCTTTTTGAAGGAGACTTTTGTAGGCCTTTCTGATGTCCAAATTGGGCGCAGGATAGCTTGTTGGAAAGGTATTTGAGTCTAATTTCCAACCCAACTAGAATATTTCAATTTGGATGTCATTTGCCTTGTCAAAAATTAAATCTCCCAAGCCTGGTCAAAATGTGCCAAATGAGACTACCTTAAGGCAGAGTGCCGTTGCAGTCAACTTTTGAAGGTGTTCCTCAACTCCAAATTGAGCTCATGATAGCTCATTGGAAATTTATTTATGTCTAGTTATCGTTTTACTCATCAAACAAGTCATTTGGCCAACCAAGCTAGGAGAAAACTTGATTTTCCCAAGGTCACTTCATAGGTGCATCAATTCTCCCGAGGCAATTGTATTTTTGACATTTCTCTAAAACCATGACACCTATGTAAGAAGTGAAGGAGGTTTTTATGGCCTGTTGTGGACGAAAACATCTCTCAGTTTTTCCAAATTCATCTTTCCTTACTCAGAAGCATCATTTTAGTAAAACCTACCCCGATGTGTGGAACAGGGATTTGTCGAAATGAAGCAAAATTGTTAAACACACATGGGAAACCAGAAAATATGAAAGATAAATCATGGAGTACTATTTTTATTAACAATTGATATAAATTTATAGTACATGTGGTGACCGTTGGGTTTCACATCCCAAGGTCCTTTGGACTCCTTTTGTCCATTCAACTTCCACACTAACCCATTGAGGATTAGGTGTCCAACATTCCCCCCCTTAATCTGAAGGGTTGTGTATGAGTCCAAGAAGAGAGTTGTAATACAAAATGTGCAAAAATGCATGGCAACACTAGGTTGAATGTGCTCTCTGAAATGTTGTTATAAAGAGCGGTGGTTTAAGGATGGCCACCAACACTGGAACGCTTAGTGCAGTTCCCAGAACTCTTCCAAAACTAGCAAGAAGTTGGAGTCTTCTGCTAGAGGAAGTGCTCCTATTGTTTTAAAGAGGGAAACCTTCAACCATAAAAGGGAGGTGTCACCCCGCATAAAAGGTAAAACTTCAACCTGAAAAGGGAAGTCTCAACCTGTGATGGTTTAAGGATGACCAACAACTCTGGAATGCTTAATGCAATTCCTAGAA
>APFE031639034.1:0-22315 GCA_000404065.3 Pinus taeda | reverse complement strand
GAGAGGGAAACGAACTTTGCTTAGGCGCAACTGAAGCATGAACAAGGTGTAAAATGACCCATTGGAACTTGACATGATGATGACAACCCTCTGAATGATGGTACACTCAGCTGAATGGTGACACGGACTGACATTTGGACAACTTTGAAAGGAGTGAAATCAAACCCTAGACCTAATGCCCAGTGACCAAATTTTGCTTGAAGACTCACTAAAATGACAAAATTTGACCTTGACACCTTAAAATCACTTTGTAAGAGCATGTTTGATCACTGGAGGAAGGCTGCAAAGACTAACACTAACATGGCAAAAGTATTGTATTCAATCATTTCCAATCGCAATTCTAAGTCCTGCACCGCTTCTGCTGCATGAAGCCCATACAGGTGTATTTTTGCATGGACAAACCTAGCATTTAGCACAATTGGGCAGATTGAACTCGGAAACATTTTGGACAATATCGCAGAGGGCGATGGTACAGAAGGAGATACCGACAATGATTTTTATTCAAGGTGACTGGAATGAATTCACTTCATCTCACTTATCAAAATGGAAATGGCATGGGATTTTAGTTTTATTTCGAAAAAAAAAAAACCACTTAAACTACTCTGTTAACCAATTTGGTTTTACAGAACAAAAAAAAAAAGAATAAACAATCCCATGATAGTTACGCAAGCCTTCGTTCTATTGCTTTAATCTTATTTTATCTCTGATCTAAGGGATTTTTTTAATGACTAATGGATTATGTTTGGCCACCACCATATATTTCTTCTTTAAATACTGAAAATTATGATGTTTATCCCCCTCCTCCCCACCACTAATCTCTAATACCTCAATTATTCCCACTCATAAAACACACTATAGCAAAATGAAGATTACTCAAAGAAAATGTTCTGCTCTTACAGAAGAAGATTAGATCAGCACACTATTTAGTGATAATGCTCTTGCAGCTTTGCCTTTTGCTTTGCCTGCAAAGCGAATTTGCCTACATAATCGTCAGCATAAACATGTGCTGATTACAATATTGTCATGGCTTCAAGAGTAACTACATCATCAAAATAAACACCAAATTGAAGATGATCTTGTATATAATATGATTCAATGAAGCAATTTTTTTAAGGCCTGAACATGTTCTCCTCCTGTGTAGCTGAGTCACTTCCTCATGTCCCAAGTGCCACTAGTTCTAGGAACAAGTTCACTGTAGTGACCTAAGATGTGGTGATGGTCGCACTACAATAGTTTTAGATGCCTGCTTCTGTTTTTCAAAGCTATCCCGTGCTTGTGCTTTTAGGTTGTTATTAGCAATAACGCTATCTTTTCTTGAATCTTCACCCGCAAAGGGAACATTGTTAACTTCTCTACTTTCATAATGATGGTTCCAAGGGAAGATAGATAACTTATTGGGGTGATAAACATATCAATTTCTAAATTACCTTTTTGGGAGTGGATCATTTTCGTGTCAGGGGACTGACATTTTGTTTTATATCCTCCATTAGATTTTTCTAGATGGATTGGACTTCTACTTTTCTTTGTCAAATTTGCTTTTGATGTGGCCGCTTTTGAAGTCCTTTTATTGCGTAAGCTTCCATCAAGTTTTTCTAATGAAGTACGGACATCATTTGCTATAGACGAGGATTCCACATGGTTAGGACCCATGATCTTTGGCCTTTTTATTCTTTTTCCATCCAATGATATGTTCTCTGAAGCAAGCTTTTCAGTGTTAGAGCCATGATCTTTTAGGCCCTCTACAGTTGGTTCAGTAGTATTTTCGCAATCATCATTCAATAAATGCTTATTCTTGTTTGGCCCTATCGATGCTACCTTGGAATGCTTTTTAGTACTGTTAAAGCCATTCTCTTTTGGCCCTTCCTTGGCTTCTTTGAGATGATGCTCATTGGTAGTATCATTTAACAAAATTTTCACCTACAGAGGATTTGTTAACGCAATAGTACATTCGGGTTCCTCTGCTGTAGTTTGAGGTTGCTTTTTTCCTTGTTACACAACAAAAGTACAATTAAATAAAGTTAGCCATCCCAAAACCAATATAAAGTCACCTGAGTAAGTGGAACCTCAAAATAAAACATTTTTTGTATGAATAGCAAAATAGACACCCTAAAAACTAAACATTACAATTATACTTCATAATGATAAGAAAACCCAAAATCACCATGAATCCCTTCAGTGTTCTGCTATTTATTTGTATTTTTAGCATTTACACCAGTCATAGACAACTTTGAGTGGTCAAAGGAAAAGTTGATGGACGCTGGATGCAAGGGGAACCTCTGAAGCCATTCTAGGACACATGAATATGTCTTAGAGCACTATATGGTTTGCGGACTATGTTATATAGATACTCAGATGGAAATCATTGATTAATGACCGGATTTCTTCCTTTTAGGTAGAAACAGAATTTAACAGCTTCTAGAAGTAGCAAAGATTACTCCATGGAAAGTAAAAGGTACTTAAAATAGTGTTAATAAAATGATTAAAAATGTTTTATAATATGTTGAGGCATGAATTATGACTTTGCAAATTTAAAGGGGCCAATTGAAAAGATAAAGTGAGGATAGCATTACCTTTCTGGAAATCGTTCTCATGACCGTATTTGCCACACAAGTTCCGTTATTCTCTTCATTCTTCTCAATCTCCACACTCTGCAAACTTCCAAGCGGTTGTTGATTATCGCAACTGGAAACCACATGAAATCGAGGAGAGGAGCGAGTTGGACCAAGACTTGAGTGCTTCTCTTTTGATCTCGTGGAACTTACATCCTTGTTGGCCTGTCTCTACCTCCTCTTTGTTTAGTTAACAAGGCCTTTTCATCTATTGTGATCGCCTCGCAAATAAGCTCTTTCAGCTTCCCTTGAATGTCGATTTGCATCCCTGCTTGAAAACAAGTGATGATAATATATGTTCATGCCTTCCCAATTATCAGTAATGATCACCTTAAAAAAATTCAATGGACTTCATGGAAATAGGATGGCAAAATATACCTGAGCATCCGTAATGCTTCCTTTCGATGTTTCAAATATACATCATCTTCCTCCCATTTTGGCTCCGGGGAGTAGTTGGCATGTGTCCTCTTGCAACTGTCACATGTAAATTTTCAAAACCCAAGGACTTAGGCAATAGAGGGCCATTTCCTTCATAATTCTGATCAGGTAGAGAATTCTCAACAACTTCAGATGCATCAGAGGGATCTGAATTCTCCGGCAACGTCATCAAAGCCATAGACTCCAGGGAAGTAGAGGCATGTTCAAGCTCATAATTAACAACCACTAAAACATCCTCTATCAGGCTCTCATCAGCCCAACCATACAAGGCCTTCAGTTTCTCTACTGCAACCTTTTTTATGATTTGCATCATCTGTGATGCCCTACAACATAACAGTGCTAGCCAGGGTTGTATTAGGATAAGGATCAATCAATTTCTCTGGCCTAACATCAACTTTTTCTATTAATTGAGACAATCCTTTCTAGGGTTTGCCTCCAGAATTTGGAGATATAAAGGAAATATTTTCGTGCTGCACCACAGCCGAGACATCATTCTATCTTTCAGAGAATTCTTGTCCATAACAGAACCCTGACTTGGCTTTCTCTGGAGATGATTAGAAGAGGATGAGGCTGGAGGAAAAGGAGGGAAAGGGTCCATGTCAGCCTTAGGAACCCCACCGCACTGTTGGGCATCAAAGGAAGCCCATCTTGGAACCTTAGCCCTTTGTCGCGGTGGTCGGATGGACCTCTTGGGAGCACCACTGGTGCCCATCATGGAGCACTTACCTGGCGAGAAAAGTATTGTTGGGTCTGTATAAGGAGATCACAGGATCGAAACCCTTTGGGTTTCCATCCAAAGTAAGATAAAAAAAGGGGGGTCTATTGTTTACTCCTTCGGCTAAAGATAAAGGGAAACAACTCATTCATTAATGAGGATCTTATGCATAGGATTTCAATGCCGTACCTGGCTAAAGAACTCTCAAAGCCACTCGTCTGTACTTCTAGAGCTCCTGAAACCATGGGCAAGATTTCAGAAAAACAGATTCATTGGATCGCTGTTGTCGATTTTGCTTTTGTCTGAAGGATTTGATGCACAAATATGAAGAAGATGCATTGAATTTGCATTGAGAATTGGACTGAGAATCCATTAACAAAGCGCATGAGCTCTGAGAAATTTTAACCACCCTCAAGAATTGCAGGCTGAGAACAGACCCAAATCGAATTGTACACAACGCGAATATATACACAGCGCTATACTAACCTCTAAACCCTGTCAAATGTAGAGGGAGGAGTTTGTGCAGACAGGTGCATGCACCTGGACTTGGGATTGTGCTGCACCCAAGTAGTGTCCTGGAACTCTGATGTTAAATGTGTAACAACTGGCTGTAAAATTGGCAGCAGAAACCATCCCTCAAATCAACGGTTGGAAGTGTCTCATCTGATCGAACGGAGCAGGGTAAATAGGTTGACGATTGTTGATGCATAGGAAGGCCTATCAGCGTAATTAAAAACTCATAATATGCTATTACTACATTCTTTTTATTTGTTTATTGCAATTTATAAGTAAAACACACGCGTTAAAAAAGCACTCTGACTAAATCACAACTCACGTATAAACCTAAGAATCATGTACACAACTATGCCACACAAAAAGCTAAGATCATGCATGTACTTCTAGGTTTAGAACTTATATTGTATAAGTATTCTCCTAATTTTTAATATAGAAAATGCCTTGATTTTACCACAACCCATATAAAAATATTTCAAGAAACTTTTATGTTTATTAAAAATAAAATTATAATATAACACGTAATGTAATTTCTAAAGATAAAATTATAATAGAACAGTGGTAGTAATTTCTAAAGATAAAATTATAATACAATAGATAATGTAATTTTTAAAGGTGTTGTTTTTAGTATAATATTTTGGATTTGGGAAAATTTGAAGTGAAATTTTGAATTGTGTTATTTAAACTGATTTTTTGACATTATATGGATTCAGCACCTTGAAAAAACCTTAAGACACTTTGATGGTGCATGGTTACCAATCAAACTTGTGATTTCAATAAATTCCTACTGTATTTTAGAGAAATCAAATCGGAAAAACCCACAAAAAAAAGCTTCCAAAAAGTCTCACTAAAAAAAGCTTCCAAAAAGTCTCACTAAAGACTACTCAATTTCTAAATTTTAGAAATAGAAAATATGGTCTAAAATTTAAATCACAATCTATATAAACTAAATTGTTATTTAAATTTAAAAACAAAAGTTACATAGTAGTTAGTACCTACAATTTAGCTTAAATATAATTTAATTAAACTAAAAAACATTAAATACATCAAATTTTATTAAAAAAAAAAAAACTCATCAAATATTATATTGTTGAATGCCATTATTAAAAATGAAGAAATATGATTAACTAATATTATTTAAATTAACATATATACACTTTAATATATATGTTTATTTTTATTTATATATATTTATGTGTTTTTTTTGTAAATCAAGGTTATATTCATTCATCAAAAAAAAAGTACATAGGTAGCAAAATGCAAGTAGTCTTACTTCGATTGGGTTTGTTGACTAATGCTAGCATCATATGACATAGAAACATAAAGAAAATTAAAGGATCAGTTCAAAGCTTGACAGGCCAAAAGCACCAAAAGAACAACATAACCAAAGCCATGCTCAATCATCAGAAGTAATCAACGCTGGATTGCCTGGCCCAGTCCTTGGAGGGGGAGGAGAATAGTAGCTACACTGTACATGCTGCTCAAAGTGAGCCAACCACATTTCCATCTTCTCCACCTTTTCAGATAGCAGATTTTGACATTGCCACACCACCCCAATCCTTTCTCGTATATGGCATTGAAAGTAACACAATTGATTGAGCGTAGCCATGACAACCTCATGATCTTCCCTTTTGGGCCGATCATAAAATTCCAGGCGATCTAGAAGGGATTGAAGTAGACCGCGACAAATGTTGGAGCTGTTCTTCCTGCCAGTGGCTGCCACATGCCTCAAATGACGAGTCCGACTTTGCACCCCTAATCCAACCTCATGTACCACTCTGCCTTTCATGTCTTGGCCAGTTGCACAACCACCCCACCCTGCTCTCGCACCCCATTTGCCACCACGAGCTCCCGACGACACATGAACCATACCCCCAACAACTCGGCCACCTCGCTTGGAACGCTCAACACTACGACCTTCCAGCGCCACCTTTGCTTCCGCACGACCATCTACTTGGCTGGACGAGCCTCCCTTCCGCTTAGATGGGGAGTTGAAGTGATGCGACACAAGTCTCATGTTGAGGGCCCGGGGAAAACACTGCAACAACGAACAACAGAACCACCCAATCGGTCACGAATTGCAGTGGGGCCAAAGAAAGCCTTGACTTATCTACCAATGGTCTACTCCATAGGGCAGACAACCACCTATCACCAAACCAAGGAGTTATAAACAAACCCACCGATGACCAGATTAAGACCTTAACTACTCCACTCCCAGGGGGAGCACCAAGGAACAAAGCTGCTAACGGACAAACTTGACACTAGAGCGCGAGCGCACAAGAAATAAACCTGAGCCAAGTACCAACCACAACAATGTTCTTCAGACTACCATTCCACCACCGAACCCAATTGCTACTCGCCCAACGGTGAGGTTCAGGAGTCCAAGGAGAGACCACAGATGAAGGAAGACCCAAAATAAACACAACATTTCAGAAGGAAAATTAGCAAGCTGCCTAGGAGTAGGCACACGAATTGACTCAATTACCATGCAAAATTCACTCAGGCCACTGATAGAGGAGGGGCACCAGCTTGTAGGAGATGAACTTACCACTTGTGTGAGCCGTTCGTGGTGGAGGAGGTGACAACAACGAGACCTCCACCTCTCCTAGATTAACCAAGGGCCTAAGAAACCAAACTAACGAACAAAGCTTGAACCACAAAACCCCAACCACCATACTACCACGACAATAAGACATGCTTGAACCTGGATGAGCGCCATAAACCAGCTTACCTCTCTAGCACTCAAACCCGAGGAGAATGAATGAGCCTAAGGCTTTGCATGCAACACCGTTAAACCACCCGTACACTAAACGTAATGGAAGGACAGGGAGTCTGCCCTCCTTCCTATCTGCCGAATGTACCCTCTCATCGCACACGCGTCTCATTAACCTCAATGTTCGTTACCCCCATCGGGAATGCGTTTTATTTTTTATTAATCTATTATTATTATATATATTATATAATATATATTATATAAATTAAATTTAATTTAAGATATTATTATTATTATATAATAATAAGTCATTTTAAATTGAAAAATATAGAAATAACTATTATTTCATAAATTGAAATACAGTAAAAATCAACATCACAATTAAGTAAAAAGGAAAAAAACTAAAACTATAAAATTAGTAAATAATAGAAATGGTATTACTAAACACCCATAATAACCTTCACCAATCACCTTATAAATAAATTACATAATAATAAAAAACAAAAATGAATTCCAATATTAAAATATAGATAAGAATTATAAATTTTTAATATAAAAAAAAATTAATATGCGAAAACTAAATACCATACCCGACAAAAATAATTTTATTAAAATTTCACTAAAATTGTTAAAATTATAAATTGCGTTCCTAAATTTATTTATATATTAAAACATACAATGCCCCCGCAACCCCAAGGTAAAAAAATCCATACAAATTTTTACCCCAGAAATCAAAACAACTTCAATCCATACGCACGAACACAACCCCACGCACAGAGCGTCGTTCCCCTATACGCTTACTAAAGTTTCTCCTAATTCACATTTAATGCAACATTCTCTACCGCTTACTCGCGGCTCCGTAGGATAATTAGTCACTGATCACGGTTTCGAATCTCGCGGCCACCCTTCGCTACTACCCTTTACACTACATATTGGATGGTAGCGGTAGAATTCCAGCCTGAAATCTCTGTCATATAACGGCAACAACTCACCCGGCTTTACTTTTTGTGTTGTTAATTTTAATTTCGATTGCTATTGCGTCTGCCCTATATGACGACGCGCCGGCTATTTTACTGGATCCCTGCAAAGTCCTCATAATTCCTCGTTCCGGGAAGCTCCGTTTTTCCATCGAAAACCCTTCGCAGCGAGCTTCCTCCGATCCCCAGAATCTTCTCTGCATAATTCCCGACGCCAGAAAAAGTCCAGAACATCCCCGATCTGGCGATCTGATTTTAAAGCCGCTAAGAATCCGTTTCATTCCCCAATTTTGCTTTCAAATTCAAACCCTCGAGTTCATCTAAAGTACGCTTTTTCCTTCATTACAGAGGTTATTGGCCCTAGTCACTGTAAGTGGAGGATCCAACCACTTAATATTGAGATCTAGAAAATCAATAACGGTTTTTTTTCGTAATTATTTATTTATTATCTTAGGTAGCTTGGTGCAATTGACGATTCATACATGTGCAGATGTGGTAAGAAGAACCATTGAAGTTGATTTAAAAAATGCAGCCAAATAGGCCTGTTGCACCGGGCAGACCCCCGTCTCAGCAGTCTTCTCCGTTTTCAGTCCCAGGTGAGTCCCTCCTCTAGTCCCTGCTTTGCACACGGTGCGGGAATAATTGAGTTTTTTTAGGTCTTTACATAAATAATTAAATCGAAATTATTATCACCTCTAGCCAAGATCATCATCGCCGAAGACAGGTAGGCCCTTCACCTTGGGTTCCCAAGGACACAGTCAAGTTTAGCGGAATTTTAATGCTAACAGAGCTTGAGAATAAATGAGTTGGGGTACAGACTAAATCGATAGCAAGATGATCAAACTTTTGAGGTGTCCGTTCCGTATCTGCAATGGGTTCGATTAAACCCATGTTTCAAACAAGTATAAATCTGGATTGACAAATCATATCAATTTAATCAGGATGTTTATGGGTTTAAAGTTTGTAGCCAATTGCTCTTTGGAGTCCGATAATTGAATTTCTCTCCTTTTTCTTCAACAACGCAATTCTAAGGGCATACCTGTGGATTACCTTTAAAATCAGCAGCTGGATATTACATTTGCATTCTTTGTCACTAGTTACTCACATCAGAAGATATGGTGTTAAAGGAAATATCTAAGTGGGCACGGTGGACCTAGAAAAGTGGATAATTGAAATCAGCAAATTAAGAGACAATTATAGTAAAATGGTGATAGCTATACTAATTGTTTTTTATATAGTTGCCCTTAGTGTGGGGATGATAGAACAATAATGAAGCAGCATCGAAGAACAGAAACTTGGTTTTCTAACATTACAATGGTGATCCATTGCCACTTTCAGGTGTTGGACAGATTCCAAAAACCAGTAGTTGCTGGAAAGCCTCTTTAATGTTGCATTGTTACTTGAAGGGCTTTATTCAGTCAACCAGGTGTTATCCGATGAGATATCCAAACTATCTATTTATACCACAAAACAAACTGCTCAACTAAATTTGAGTTCAACTTTAAGAAACAGGTTAGTCGTGCAGTGAGATCCAACCACCTTTGCCATGAGAGCTTACTAAAATTCAGTTCAGCATTGCAATAAACAGGTGAGTTGTGCAGTGAGATCCAACCACTTTTGGCATGAGAGCTTCTGCTGTGAGTGCTAGCAAATTGGTTTGATAGGTATCTTAAGCTGTGAATATTGATTGGTAGGTGCCAATGGCTATACCAAACACCCTCTGTCAAGTATGACAATGCAGGTATCTTAACTCTTAAAATAGGCCGGGAAAGAATGTGGCAAATTTGCACACCTAGTCAGTGTCCCAAGTACCAAACATGGTTACAGGGTCCTCTTGGATGATTTGTGGCATTTCTGTCATCTAATTGGTACGTTAACAATCAACTGAAGTAGGCAACTCTTTTTATCATATACAATGCTTATTGAGGAAAAGACAATTTTGTCGGAGGTTGGGTGTGACAATGTTTCAATCATGATCATAGGAATCTGCAGTTTTTGATTAGTGTTTTTTCTTGTAAACTTATCGTTTCATGAGATGCTTCAGCACAAATTAAATTTGATCAGTTTTTGCTGTTTTCATATTTTTGGCCTACAAATGTCCAACAAGGCACTAAATTGAGATCAAGATTCTAAAGTGAAGAGCTCTTGAAAGAAAGGTTTTCAGGCGTCAATTGCGTTGGGAACCTTTTTTTGTAGAAATTTCATGGGGGCGGCAGTTGCCTTGGTCAATGTTTTTGCTCTTTTGTATGAGAAACATCAAGCTGTGTTTTCCTATCAATCCTCCTCCACCCAAAAATGTAAAAGCTGAAATTGGCAAAGGGAACAAAAACCTCAGATCACATTGATCTTGGTAGGGGCCAAACTGCTCTATGCAAAATTACCCAAAATATCTATGGAGGCATCTGCAGGTTTAAATACCGCCTTGCCAAAATTCTTGGAAATGATTCATCATCAGCTTCATGAACATCTCTATAATGCAACATATTATCAGCAACTTCTACTAGAAGACATTCTTCTTGGTCCCGAGACTCCTACTAACAGAAATATGGAGGTTACTGAACAAGCATCTATCAGAATGTTATGTAGGATGTGGTTGTGAAATTGTTCAAACCCATGTATTGCCATCAATTTGAGCCTGTCCAAGACTCCAAACTGCAGTAAGCTTATTTACTGTTACTTTTGGTTCTGAAAGTGTTTCTGCAATGCCAGGGGTGCCTTAATGTGATGTGGGGTTCATGATGAAACCCCAACCCTTGTGTATTTGGTTGGACATAAGTGAAATATATACTACTGTAATTTATATTTCAGATTCAGCCCTAATGCTAAAAATTAACAGAAAATAGATCCAGGGAAAAACCTCAAAGTTGAGTTGAAATTCTGAATTTGCATTGAGAATAGTTTTCTTGTAATTTCCACATATGTGTTTGGAGACTATATCCATAATAGCAAAATAGTACAGGCAAAACTGGACTACTCATCTTCCTACTTTCTGTGGAAGTTAAAAGGAACTAACTACGTTGATATACATAAGATTGTTAGGCATATATTCATTTCATTCTGTGCTAAGAATATTCATGCCTTGAAGGCTTTTTGAAAATTCTGCCCTACTGGTGTACAAGTTGTTATCTTCTGGTCTCTGCAAAGAAGCCATGTAAGCTATGATTAGAGGGAATCTCTTAATGGCTTATTGCCTATTACCAAGTCTTGTTGCCACCAGGAACACTTCAAATGATTCTTTGCATGCATAACAGGCAATTTGATTTACATAATGACTTGTGTTTATTCCATAGTGTATATTTCATTCTGCAAATTCGGTTACAATGTACATAGTGCAATTTCATTCCCTTACTAGCATTTACTACTTTAGATTCTGTAATGATATTTTCTCAGTTGCAGGTACCTTTACTTGATTGAAATCCTAAGGCCATTAGGCTTAGTTGGAAATTGGATCATGTATGGGATATGATATGGAATAGTGCAAGCATTCATAATATTACAAAATAATCCACCATATATGACATGATACAAACTGTAATTTCCTCAGGATTATTCAGAGCTCTCTAGGGATTTGCAACACTATTTAACAACATCAAAAAATAAATATATCTAGCTAGAAAGCTGTTGTCCTGGATGGTTTGCTTATGCACTTCAACTTTATTTCTTGCATATTTTATGACAAATTTGGTTCCAGAAATTTCAAGGGGGAGTTGATCATTTAGACTGAGAATGAGGTAATACTAATCATGAATCCAAAGATCAGATTAAGTGGCAAAGGGCGTTTTGACAAAGCAATATGACAGTGCTGAGATGATGATTATTCATGACCATATCATGTCTGTTTTTCCAGCACAACTTGAGGAGGTTTGCTCAAATATTAGACATATGATAGGCTCAGGCACTACCCTAAATCGTTTATGTATAACGTGTAAGCGGCTAAAGGTGTAACACATTAAATAATATAATGCAATGAATCAAAGATCATATCATGTAATTAAAGAATCATTTTGGCTTAATGGTTATAAATTTAGAACTAACTCCATATGCTATCCTTGGAAGTCCATGAATACTAATTGAAAATATTGCCACTATCTAGGATGTTGTAATGGCTTATGCCCTTATGCTCTTCTGTACTACGTCTCTCTCTCTTTCTCTTGCACTTTCCTGTTAACAACAAATTCTGTCACATAAAGGATGGTTATCCCATTTGTTTATTCCAGTGTTTTTAAAACCAGAACCGGTGACCGGATTGGTCCACCTAATGAACTGGTTTACTGACCGGAACTGGTCTAACCGGGACTGGTTTGGTTTAAACGAACCGGTTTTTAAAAAATACATTAAATAATTAATTTTCAATGAAACAAAACTATTTTTAAGATTTAAAACCATGATTCCACCCAAGCCAATAGGGACAAAATATGCAAAGTTCGTGCATTTGCTGGGAATCAAAAAGTGCCACAATGAAGATTATCCCGGAGAAATGAAGTAACAGAATTCTTTACCCTGATTTTGTTTCATGAAGTCCATTATTTTTATAATCATATGAAATGTTCACCATCAACAACTATATGTTTGAACTTAACCTTTTCATACGTGTCATGTTATTTCTTTAAACTGCAGTAATATTTGTGCTCGTCAAACCTTTACATGTTCGCCATGGTTCAAGCGAGCAACCAAGTTTTTTTTGCACTTCATGTATTATATGTTGACTTACACTTCTTATATGATGTAACAACAGTGCTGTCCAAAGGGGAACTGATATTATCTCAGATATGAAAATGTTTGCGAAAGATTTAATAGCAGAAGCCATTCTACTCTGATTCTGAAAAATATGTAAATAAAACTATTGTGCATATACCAATTTTTTTTTAAAACACTTCAAGATTTGGCCGTAAGAATATTAGATTTTTTGAGCAGACACTTCAAGATTTGGCCGTGCTTCCTAACCGGCCGGTTGGGACTGTTTTAGGGCAAAAAAATTAAGAAGTGCCCCCTCTGACCGGGTTTTTTGGCCAGTTTTGACTGGTGGGCCTGCTAACCGGCCGGTTAGACCGGTAACCGGTTAGCAAGGCTGGTTTTGAAAACTATGGTTTATTCCAAGTACAAAAAGCTGAAAAACTATTTCTTAAAATAATCGGAGGGATTTAAAGGAATTAGCTATCTCTGACTGAGTTTAGGTATTTTATGTCATATATACCCTCAAACAGTGATTGGTGTGAAAGACAAATTAGAAGTGATTCATTATGCAGGACTTCATAAATTTAGTAAATATAACTCCAAATAAAATGATCAAGTTCAAATAATCAAAGCAAATAATCAAGTAAATATTTACAAAGTTGTAAGTTATGACAACTATAGTTCTATGTTACAAAAAGATTGTGTAAGCATCACGTGCTTGAATATGGGATTCTGCTTGTTAAGGAGTATAATAAATGTTCCATTTGTATTTCTTTTTAGATAATATTACTATCATTATTAAATTTCTACTTTTTTGTGTCAATTTACTTTGTTTGAAGTTTTCTTGCTCATTAGGTCCTTATGGTGATCTCAAGCATCTGGTCTTTCCGAATACAAATGTGATTTCTTTCCTATGTTAACTTCCTACATGACTCTTAAGACACCTTATATGTTACCTGCCATACTCTTGTTTTGACTGGAAATCTCAATTTGATACAGGTTC
Source organism: Pinus taeda (assembly GCA_000404065.3). Lineage (NCBI taxonomy): Eukaryota > Viridiplantae > Streptophyta > Pinopsida > Pinales > Pinaceae > Pinus > Pinus taeda. The sequence continues at coordinate 8,673 of APFE031639034.1, read as the reverse complement.
AGCATTGGCAACGACATCTCGACCTTTCGTGCCAGGTCCAACACAGCCAATGAGGCCAGAGCAACCTCCTAGTCAACCAGTTTATCCCCCAGGAACTTCTGTCCAAGGCTTTTCTGCACACTCAGCATCCTCAACTCCTCTTTCAGGACCAGAACAGAACTATCCAAGAGCAACACCACCAGTAAGGTCAAATGGGCCTGTTGCACCTTTTCAGCTATCGCCAAATTTACCACCACCAAGGGGAGGCGCTGCATCTTTTGTTTATCCTACACCAGGTGGTCCTGTGATAGGTCAGCCAATGGTGCCTCCATTGGGGTCATCAGCAGTCCAACAGATTGCACCTACTTCAGGTCCACGGCTGCCTCTTTTGTCATCATCTGCCTCTGTACCAATGGCCCCCCCATCACAGGCACCAAGTTACATGTCACTAGGAGGGAATTTCCCTCCACCGCCAAATCAGTCTTCATCAATGGTTCCTAGTTCTGCATCACCTATGCCACATTCAGTTAATCAACCATATCAAGGTGGACAAGGTGGCCAGGTCCCCTTTTTTGCTCCACGAACATCATTTCCTAGTCCTCAGCCGGGAATTCCTGCACAACAACATTTAACCCAGCAAGGAGGTCCACTAGCATATCCTGGAGCTGTGCCACAACCACCTATGCTGTCTTCCTATATGGATGCTCAGAAAGCAAGAGCACCACCTACATATCCAATGGCAGTACCTCCTGCAGGAGGCATTCAAGGATTGGTTGAGGAGTTCCAGTCATTGTCTGTGGGGTCTGTTCCTGGATCTATGGACACAGGAGTTGATCCTAGTTTGCTACCGCGACCAATGGATGAAGCAGACCTAGAGGGCACATCCTCAAGTTCTATATATGTGTCAAATTGTCTTCCAAGACACCTTCGCTTTACAACTAATGCAATACCAAATTCCCAGTCACTGATGGCTCGATGGCATCTGCCTCTTGGGGCTGTGGTTCATCCTCTTGCAGAAGCACCGAATGGGGTTAGCCAAGACTCCTTTGTTCTTGCAATTTATTTTCTTATGCTTTTATTTCTAAGAATTGTGATCAGCTCTTCTTTGTTTTATCTGAAGGGTACAGATTTGTTTGTGGCATTTCTTGGCAGGAGGAGATACCTATTGTTGATTTTGGCTCCTCTGGAATTGTAAGGTGCAGAAGATGTCGAACTTATGTTAACCCTTATGTTACATTCACCGATGGTGGCCGACGATGGAGGTGCAATGTTTGTTCTCTGCTGAATGATGGTAAACTGTAATACCCGTGTGCTTGCAGCTAGTTGTAAATTTAATGACTGTTTCTACTACCTCTTGTTGATACTAGCTCTCTTTTGATATTATTAGCTTTATTATAATCTGTCACACTGAAAGCGAAATATGTGCACCCTTCAAAAACAACACAGTGCAAATGGTTCTTTGCCGAATGATGGTAAACTATAATACCCATGCTTGCAGCTAGGTCAAATTCACCTTATGACTGGTTTTTTGGTCTTTTAACCCTCATTTTGCCGAAGTGAATGAGGGGATTGAGCTGTGAGGATATTGGGACCATTTTCCATCGAACAAAGAGGGGAAATCTGCTGTTTTCATTGCCCTTGGTTGAGCAATTGAGTGGGGATTTACTTTGATCTACCATATCCATATTCCCAGACATGTAGAAAAATTTATGCTTGGATTTTATTTGTTTTTCAAGATTTAGTATATGGTTTGCAATATTCATTAGATATTTTGATTACAACATTCTTTAAGTATTGTGTTGATCAGAATTTCCCCATGTGTAGTGTGCAGCGTGCCATAGGTTTAAAACTTTGGTTAGTGGCCTACAAAATGCCAAAGCCATTAGACCCAATGTGGGAGTTGGTCCATATTGCAAAATCAATCAAATTTCATATGATTAGGAAGAGAGATCAGAGGGAAGAAATGAGGGTTGAGCTTGCAAATATAAATGTGTTTCTCAAGGGGTAGGGGAAACCCATTTCTCGGGCACACTTTCCACATTGCCCTTAGCATCCTCACCTTTCTTCGTGTTGAGATTAGTGTGTGGGAGACAACCTTTATTTAATCAATAATTAAAATGAGGGGTCAACAAGATTGTGGCTAGATATTTTCTATAGAGTGATGTTCTTTTCAACATTGCTAAGAACAACCTATTCTACCATTCTGTTTTTGGAACTGTTGTTATTGTTGGATTGGGGTACAAGGGTTCCCTTCCTATAATGACTCGAGAGGGCTGCTCCTTCAAGGAGAAAAGATTGATTGCACTAGGAGTTTTGGCTGAGTTTAGGGAATCATGGGAGATCATAGGATGCACTATTATGTTGGATGATTGGATAGATGGGAAGGGGACAACATATATCAAATCGGTTGATAAAGATGCACAATTACTATGTGAGTTGTCGGGCGGCTTTATTTGGGAGATTGGTTCGCAATATGTTGTCCAAGTTATTATGGAGAATGTTGCTAATGTTGTTGTTAATTATGTCGTCCAAGTCTCCCAATTATGTATTTTGCCACTAGCTTCATTTCTCTTTAGTCTTTCCACAATCCTATTTTAGAATTGCAGAGGATATTTTTTGGATAAGTGGAATGCTTGTGTCTATAGCACTAAAGGTTCTTTGCTTGGTTGATGGTGACAATTCTGCAATGGGCTACTCATATGACGCCATGGGTAAGGGCGAAAGAAGTTATCCATTAGTACTATGAGGACAAAGGGGAGGAGGGATTCATTAGATGAGCCTAGATATGGAGTGTGATTGATGAGTGATGCAATGATACTCTCTATTGTCTGATTCATGTAGAGTTACAGAATTAAGTTAGATATACAGAGTTCTGATGAAATGAGACTATTCCATATACAGTTCTGGTATTTATCCTATTTTGTATTTGCTATTGGCATTCCCACATATAGTAGCAGTGACTTGGTGTCATTGTGTAATGTGACTTAGGCTATAAAATGTTCAAATTAAAATTTCCATTTTTTATAATTTCATTAATTTTAATTCATGCCCATATGCCATCATCCTCTGATTATTTTTGTATTTTTTAGTGGTTTTCGATAATTCAGTGCCAAAATTTTCTGGTATCCAACTTGCATTGAAGCTCATTTCAATCCATTGAATTTTTTTTGTTTGGAAATGTTTCAATTCAGAGGAATGGAAACTGATGAGTTTAGTACTTCTTAGTCCCTGAAGAAAAGTTCATTATTTGTTTTGGGCTTTATGTTGATATTTCCTTCTTTTTCCTTCCTCTGATTATTTAAAAGTTACAGACCCTTTAGTGCTTTATTATTCAGCTTTCTGGTTTTGAAACTACCAAATTTAAATAATCCCATCTTGGATTTTTTTTTGTGTGTTTTTGTCCAATCTTTATATATTGAACAACTGCTCCTTTGGATACAAACAGTTGCAGGAGAATATTTTGCACCATTGGATATAAATGGTAGGCGACGAGATGCAGATGAGCGTCCGGAGCTTTCTAAGGGCAGTGTGGAGTTTGTTGCACCAACTGAATATATGGTCCGACCTCCAATGCCACCATTATATTTCTTCCTTATTGATGTCTCTCTGTCATCAATTAGAAATGGAATGCTTAAGGTATGATTTAAATGCTTTTTGTTGATTGAATATCTTTTTTGCCTCCAGAACTTGCATATCTTCACCTTCTCTGTTGCATTTAAGTTCATTTTCCTCCTTTTGGAACAATAAAGGTCTTGATTGTAATGAGTCTTCACCCAAAGGGTTTACATCATGTGTCAAAATGAGAAAGGAGAATCTCTGCCCCCATTGATTTTTCCCTAGTTTTGTTGTGCTTAATTAGCCTAACTAGAAACAAAAGTACTGATTGTTCCCTTATATACAACTACATTGCATTTTTATGGTTTACATCCACATTTACAGTGAGGACTGGACTCATGGTCCACGAACAAAATTGGTGATATTTTAATCCACCAAAAGCAAATGGGCAAAGGTAAACACAAAATTAGATAGATTCTCTAGTCTAGTACTCTATTTTTTGGTGAATCTTGATGGTGCTTCTGGTTGCTCCATATGCTGTGTGTGGATGGCTCTTTCTTTTTGTCATGCTGCTTTCGTATCCCCTACTCATCTGCCTGTTGGGCTGCATGCTTTAGCAATTTTGACTTTAGGATTATGATATGCACCATGATGCCTTTGTGAGGAATATGGTCTCTTCTCCATTTTCTCTGCTTATACTATTAGCTCTACATGATCCCTCTTAGTCTCCCCAAAGTCATGTTGCTTTCCTGAAAAAGGCGTTTATAAAAAAAGCCTGTGAACATCTGTTTCAAGTCTAAGTCTAATTCTTCCTATTACAAGGGTTCTGTTAATGTTCCTCAATCTGTTCAACCTTTGGGTTGCACCCAAATCTTCACCACTTCGCTAGTTTCCTAATTTTCCACACTTTTAAAAATTGTTTCTTAAGTTAAAAGTTCTCTCCAAATTGCTGTAGTTGTGCTATTGGAAATCTGTATTGATGTAAAGAGGTAGAGGTGGCATGCTATCACCAGGCTTAGCATATCTCCAGATTTAGCTGCTGCTTTTGTTTGGTTGTTTTGCAGAACTAGAAAGTGCAGTTCATGCAGGAGGCACACTATTCTAGGCTAGATTAGTGTTAGGGTTTATCCTTTTAACCTAGGCGCACCACAGGGATGGAGTGCATTGGTTGTAATTTCGTAAACCTTGGTTAGAGCATTCAAGTTTTGAGCTATCAGTTAATATAATACGGATGCAAGATTGAGAGTTCAGATTTGTCATATTTCCAGTTTGATGTGTTTGTAGAATCTAGTATTTAGATTTTAACATTTTGATAGGACTTATCAGTTTAAGTTTCCCAGTGTTTAGGGTTTGATTTTTGAACTTTTAAGTTCAAAATCAGCTTAATCATGATCTGAAAGTTAACAGTGCTGTGACCTGTAAAGTGCTATAATGACCAAGGGAGAAAGCCATAAACACATCATAAATAGGCCACTTGGTGAGAGCAAGTGGTTAGATCAAGATGTTGTGGAAATCAGTCCACGTTAGGAGGAGTGTCTTTGTCCTTGGGGGGAAGGCTCCATCCTTCAGCTGCAAGCATATGATTGACCACTATGGGCTCACATCTATTGTTTCCTTGTTTGGGCCCTTTAGGTTGTTCTGGTTGTGAAATGGCCAAAGGAATAGTAAAATCTTTTCTTTGCTGTGCAATGGTGAAAATACATGGCGCAAGGGAGAGAATCTCCTAACTAGGTGACCTTCAAGGTAAAATGACAGCTTGTATTCCATTTCCAAGGAGATTGAACATGTTTAGAATACTAGAACAGGTGTTTTGGGCCAGTTGTGCTACACAAGGTCCTATAGTATACCTAGGTATTTCAAGTATTGCCCTACCAGCAAAACTCCATGAATGACCTATTGGAAAATCAAAGATATTATATTAGGGGCTGATTCTCCTTTCTTGATAATTACTTGTGAGTATGTTGGCTTTTTTTATAATTCTTTATTATCTTATTTTTCTTCAAGCAACTATACATACATGAAGATCACAAAACAAGAGACACAAGATATAGGCACATGCGAGGGAAAAACCCCCCTCGAGGGGAAAACCTAGTCAAAGTAATTATTCCTTTCAATAGTATTCTTTGAGACTCTTCACCCTAGACCAAGACCAGACTTTCCCTGCACACCATGTCGGCCTCCAAGATCTTCGACCCTTTCTAGCAACTCTGACTATGCAACAGATCCCATCAACATGCAGCTTCCGGCAGCAACAATCCTTGCTACTTGTTCGTTTGTCGGACATATTCTAGCTTGATGATCCCATCTTGCACCAAGTTCCTAAAAAAGTGGAACTTATTATTGATGTGTTTCGTTCTCGAATGAAACATGGGATCTCCAGACATCTTGATACAACTTTGATTATCATAGTTAATCATAGTAGGACCCAGAGACTTTTCGAACAAGTTTGTCAAAACCTTCCTTAACCAAACAACCTCTTTTCCTACTTCACATGCAACCAGATATTTTGCCTTGGCACTACTCAAAGCAACATGATCTTGCTTCCTACTCATCCATGAGACCATAGCAACTCCAAACTAAAGCATCCTCCAGAAGTGCTCCTTCTATCGGTCTCACTACCACCCCAATCAGAGTTTGTGAAGCCAATTAGCTTGACTTCCTTACTATCATACTTTAGGCAGTGATGTATAGTGCCATAAAGATACCTCAATATATGTTTGGTAGCCATCTAGTGATCACGACGAGGCTCCAATTGAAATTGACTAAGAATGTTCACTGTAAAGTCTGGCCTAGTATTTACCAAATATATCAAGGAACACAGTAACTGATGATATGAGGTAGGATCCACGAGACGAGAGTTGGAGCTCCTCAACTTCTTGAGATTGGTGATCATAGGAGTAACCATCGGCTTGGATTCCATCATCCCAAATTTTTGTAATAACTTGATGATGTACTTTCCTTATCCCAAATATATTTTCCCTTGTCTCTGCCATACTTTAGATGTAGGTAGTAATGCATCAGTCCCAGATCTTCCATCTTAAATTCAGCTGCCAACATCTTCTTGCATTCTTGAATTATTCGTTATACATCGGTGATGAATAGATCATCCACATATAAAAGAATAATGACTGGCTCATTATTCATGACCTTGATATATAGATTTAGATCAACAGTACTCTCCACGAACCCAATCCTGAGAAGATATATATCCATTCTTGCATACCATACACTTGGTGCTTGCTTCAAGCCATATAAAGCCTTCTTGAGTTTGCAAACATGAGAGTCCTTGCTATTTACTTCAAATCCTTCCGGTTGTTCGATGGACACTTCCTCATTAATGGTCCCATTCAGAAATGCAGTCTTAACATCCATTTGATGGATATTCCACCCCATTGTAGCAACCAGTGAGACCAACGATCTAATGGTAGTGTACCTTGCAATAGGTGCAAATATTTCTTCATAGTTATTGCCTTCCTTTTGAGAGAAACCCCTTGCAACGAACCTTGCTTTGTACTTGTCTATACTTCCATCAACAACATGTTTGATCATATAGATCCACTTCGACGTGACAACCAATTTGTCACTAGGTCTAGTGTTGGGTCCCTATAATACTAGTGATTACCCCATTACTATTGTAGTTGTACCCCTTATTAATATTGTTGTGCCCCTATTATTCCCATATTGTTATTACTATGCCCCATAGAATCCCTCTATTGTTATTTTTGTGGCTTTATATTATTATTGTTAGGTCGGCTGGATTATGTTGTGACTTCTCAAACTCCTATATATAGAAAGGAGGTTTTGTCATTTGAATCATCGAAGAATTGTTCATTTATGTAATGTAAAGGAGGTTGCCCCCTCGAAGAGGCTGAATTCTAAGGCGTTGATTTATCTTTTCTATCTTTTCTTGAGCTGGTTTCATAACATTTGGTATCAGAGCTTTGGATTCTAGGGTTTCGCTGCTCCAAATAGGTCATTGTGGCATTTTCGCTATAACTTTTTTTCTGCGATATTTCAGAAGCTAAAAAAAAACCCATTTGAGAAGAAATCGCGCTGATCCTCGGGTTCGAATTTCAGAGCTTTTCGCTCTATGTTTGCAGAGATATGATTTGAGGAAGTTGGTCTTTTTGCAGACTCCTGAATTACATTCCAAATAGGTGACCTGGGGAAAATCGTCATAACTTTCTCTCTGAGCATCAGATTGAAATTTCGTAAGAAGGTACAGAAAGAGGACGGACTGTAGTTTCTTTTATATATTTTTCAAAGCCAAAAGTTGAAACAGTGACTCGTGGCATGTCTTACAAGTTCGCTCTACTGAACTAGTCTATAATCAAGTCACTGTGGGAGATTTCGCGTAACTCTTCCTTGGAGAATCCAATTTGGATCAAACTGGTGGCATTGGAAAGAGGAAACAGAAGGCTATTGCAAGTCACAATTTTAGAGCTGGATGATCTGAAAGTACAGAGATACATCAAAGGCAATATGGAGCTCCTACAAAGTGAAAAAATGTGTGTAGATTCTTTAAAATTTTTGCTTAAGCTTGGTTTGAAAATTTATTTTGAAGAATTCAAAAGGCATAGTAGAGCATTATTATTGGTAACTGATGCTCCGAGGAAAGAAAATGCAAACACCTAGTAAGCAACTTGAAAGCAGTAGCATGACTCATGAAGAAGAGGAAGAAATGGTACATGATATATCAAAATTACAAGACCAAGTGCAACAAATGTCAGTCTCACAAAAGCTAACAGAAGCTTAAGATAAATGGCATGGAATCTAAGATAAAGGGCGTGGAAGCTAAGATGAATGGCATGGAAGCTAAGATGGACGATTGGAAGACAGATTTGAAGACAGACATGGAAGAATTGAAGATAAATATGAATAGGTTGCTACAAGAAATGGTCACTAATGGTGAAAGGGTAGTAAAGGAAACTCATGATGAGAACAAAAGAAATGTTAATCATGATTCCATAAACCCTAATGTTGGATCGAAGACCCACCATATTCCAAACATCGATATGAGGAAGTTTGATGGCAAGGATCCCGCAACATGGATATTACAAATGGAGCAATTTTTCGATCTCAATAATGTGCAAAACACACAAAAGGTACGTATGCCAACTTTATATTTGGAACCAAATC
>APFE031639017.1:0-13434 GCA_000404065.3 Pinus taeda | reverse complement strand
TTTAATAGGCATGAAGGCATGTACACACCTTGCTTTTCCTTGGAAATATGGGATCTTTAAATCAGCAAAGTAGAGCATATTTGGCATTTGAATTTGCCAATCATGAAATATGAAACCTATTGGTATAGGTATCCAACAGATCTTACGCCTTTTAGTGACACGAACCTGATAGCACAGTTAGTTTCCTTATCTGAGCAGTAGATATTTAGAGGAACCTAAGGATTGAATCTTTAAGGAATCTAAGGGGAATCTAAAAGATTCCTTAAGCCCCAGACTTTCACTATGCCAGAATTCAGAAATTTGACAGTCAATTTTGCACTATTCGATGGCACAAATTTGATGGTTTATTGAGATTTTCTATTTACCCATTTCATTTTTCAGCCACTATCCGAAGTGTAGTGCAGGTGTCAATGTTCAATGTGCGAGTAGTCATTCCATGAGATTCAACACCAAGAGATTGATGGTATAGCCAACTTCAGTAGTTTGACATCCTTTTCTTCAGATGGCCCCAGGATGTGAGGTATAAGGAGTGCGTTCATGTACTTATTTTTTCTATGCATTGTGCTGCACAGATCCCTATTTGGTGTTTGATGTGGGATCTTGTTTCTTACTTGTGTCATGATTCTTGCTTGATGTAATGTGGAACCACTTGTGGAATGTACTTTTTGTCATGATTCGTCATGCTTTGTTTGAGATCCCTTTGTTGTTATGTTCATGGGATACTCATGTGTCACCATGTATGTTTACATTGAGATCCCTTTTATGCCATGTCGGCGGGATGCTCATTATCATCATGCATGAGTATATTTCATATTGATAAATGTCCTTTTTGACTGAGAGTTCCTGTAGCGGAACATCTCTTGGCACCACTACTATGTCAGCGTATTTTCCTTGTATGATAGCAACGTCACCTCTTATGTAAATCATCGCTATTGATAGCACTTAGTGGGTATCAAAGTTGTTTTCTAGTAGAGTCTCTTTCCCCAAACTTCCATAGTAGAGAAATATCGTGTTCTACCTATAAAACCCCTAAATTAAATCTTATGTCTCGTAATGCGACTGCTTTAGCTTTATGATTATAAACTAGAAACAAACACACAAACATTTTACTTATAGAATATTCTTAAGGTTTACTCATTCATCATCATGAATACACCACATGATATCCTACATATTTCATTCATAGCGTTGAACTACAAAAATTTATATTAAGACAATTTTCATTCAAGCTATTTATATACTTATCTAAGGATTCTAGGAAATAGAATAATGGTTGACAAATTCAACCCAACCATGAACTACATTATCTTAGTAGCTCCCCTCGAGCTCCACTCCTCCCTATTAGTAAAACAACTTAGGATATTTTCTCTAGCTTCACCTCCTTATCCCTTTAGCAACGTCCTACTAGTTTCTAGGTTTAGATCCAATCTTTCTCTCCCATTAGCCCTTTATTTAAAAAATTATTGTCTTTTTCTCTCATAGCCTTATTTTCACAACTTCAATGCATGAAATTTATCTCTAGCCATGAAAATGTTTTGTAGTCTTCTTTAACCAACAATTAAACTATCTAGGAGAAAGAAAAAGAAAATTTCTTTTGTTCCTACCCCTTCTTGACCATAACTAGTTCCTGTTATTTTTATGGCAATTAGAAATCTAATATCACATGATAGCCTTTAATATATTTTCAATAATAATCGTACACAAATTTTTTTAGATCAAAATAAATATTTACATTGTCAAGAACTCATTTTTAGCATAATTGAAACACTAGAGTGTAAGATAGTTTAATCCACATATATGTTTCTTTTACCATCTCGGTATATCATTAACTTTAAATATTGTTTCTCAAGTTTACTTTTCATATTCACTTATATAGTGGCTATCAAAGTTGTTTTCCGGTAGAGTCTCTTTCCCCAATTTACCGTAGTAGAGAAATATCGTGTTCTACCTATAAATCCCTTAAATTAAATCTTATGTCTCGTAATGCAACTACTTTAGCTTTAAGATAATAAACTAGAAACAAACACACACACATTTTATTTACAGAATATTATTAAGGTTTACTCATTCATCATCATGAATACACGAAATGATATCCTACAAATTTCATTCATAGCATTGAACTACAAAAATTTATATTAAGACAATTTTCTTTCAAGGTATTTATATACTTATCTAAGGAATCCAGGAAATAGATTAATGGTTGCCAAATTCCACCCAACCATGAACTACATTTGCATAGTAGCGCCCCTAGAGCTCCACTCCTCCCTTTTAGTAAAGCAACTTAGGATATTTTCTTTAGGATCACCTCATTAACCCTTTAGCAACATCCTACTAGTTTTTGGGTTTAGATCCAATCTTTCTCTCCCATTAGCCTTTTATTTAAAAAATGATCGCCTTTTTCTCTCATAACCTTATTTTCACAACTTCCATACATGAAATGTATCTCTAGCCATGAAAATGTTTGGTGGTCTTCTTTAACCAACAATTAAACAATCTAGGAAAAGGAAAAAGAAAAAAGAAAATTGTTCCTACCCCTTCTTAACCATAACTAGTTCCTGTTATTTTTATGGCAATTAAAAATCTAATCTCACATGATAACCTTTAAAATATTTTCAATAATAATAATACACAAAAAATTTTAGATCAAAATAAATATTTACATTGTCCAGAACTCATTTTTAGCATAATTGAAACACTAGAGTGTAAGATAGTTTAATCCACATATATGTTTCTTTTACTATCTCGGTATATCATTAACTTTAACTATTGTTTCTCAAGTTTACTTTTCATATTCACTTATATAGTGGCTATCAAAGTTGTTTTCTAGTAGAGTCTCTTTCCCCAATTTTCCATAGTAGAAAAATATCGTGTTCTACTTATAAAATCCTTAAATTAAATTGGATGTCTCCTAATGCAACTGCTTTAGCTTTAAGATAATAAAATAGAAACAAACGCACACATTTTATTTACAGAATACTATTAAGGTTTACTCATTCATCATCATGAATACACTAAATGATATCCTACATATTTTGTTCATAGCGTTGAACTACAGAAATTTATATTGAGACAATTTTCTTTCAAGGTATTTATATACTTATCTAAGGATTCCACGAAGTAGATTAATGGTTGCCAAATTCCCCTCGACCATGAACTACATTTGCTTAGTAGTTCCCCTCGAGCTCCACTCCTACATGTTAGGAAAACAACTTAGGATATTTTCTTTAGCTTCACCTCCTTAACCCTTTAGCAACATCCTACTAGTTTTTGGGTTTAGATCCAATCTTTCTCTCCCATTAGCCTTTTATTTAAAAATTTATTGTGTTTTTCTCTCATAGCCTTATTTTCATAACTTCCATGCATGAAATTTATCTCTAGCCATGAAAATGTTTGGTGGTCTTCTTTAACCAACAATTAAACTATCTAGGAAAAAGAAAAAGAAAATTTCTTTTGTTCCTACCCCTTCTTGATCTTGCTAATCTTGTATTTTTATGGCAATTAGAATCTAATCTCACTTATACCTTTATATACTTTCAATAATAATATTAACAATTTTTTTTAAATCAAAATAAATATTTACATTGTCACATTTCTATTATCCCTCTTTGACTTTTCAAAGACATGTCAATATAAAAACCATAAAAATAATTTACCATACAAAGTTGAAGTTGACCGAGGAGCAGTAGATGATACCTAGGAACCTCGACCTCGCTGGATTATCATCACATGCTCTAGCATATGTGGTCTTTCCGACCATTCATCAAAGTATAGCGAGCAATATCCACACACCATTGCAACATTAAATGGTATTATTTAGCGACATGAATATTCGCGGACTCTATTTATAGTGAGCAGTTTAAACCATCTTAAATATTTATTTTTTAAATTGCTTTGGATTTAAGGTTTTAATTATTTGAAAGTGAGATATTTTTTTAAATTTATTAAAATTTAAAAGGTAATGAAATTAAATATTAATTTTTGCATTAAATATTTTTATTTTTTATAAGTCATAAATAATAAAATAAACAAATTAACTGAATCAGAATTTTTTCTACCAATCTCTAATTGAGGACGTGAAGTAATGTCATGTAATTAAAAAATAATAAAATAATTTTTACTAATATCAATAAAAAAATAGATAACCATATATATTAATAATTAAAAATGGGAGAGAGGTTCATTGAGTTCAGAGGCTCATTGAACCCAAAAACTTATAATACAATCCACTATGACGAAAGTGTAAGTATGCCACATCCTCAAAAAATAATAAAAATATTTTCTTATAATGTCAACCAAAACAAAAAGACAAAAATTAGATAACTATATAAATAAGTAATTAAAAATGGTGGAGAGGCTCATTCACCAGAGAGGATCATTCTACAATCCAGTATGAGCATGTGTAAATATGTCACATCCTCAAAAAATAATATTTTTCATTCTACAATCTAGTATGAGAGATGTGTAAGTATGTCACATCCTCAAAAAATAATTTATATATATATCTATATTTTATATATATATATATATATATATTATTATAATGTCACAAAACAAAAAAAAACACAAAAATAATAACCATATAAGTGAATAATTACAAATGGTGAAAGAGTCACTGACCCCAAGGGATTATTTCTACAACCATTATGAGGGATGTTGTAAGTAGTCACCTCCCAAAAAGAATCAAATAATTTTCGGTGATGTCCAAAAAAAAAAAATTATATAATTATATATATCTATATTATATTACAATATAAACATAATAAAAAAGGTGGGAAATTCTCATTGAGCAAGAGGCTCATTCTACAATCCAGTATGAGAGATATGTGTAAGTATGTCACGTACTCAAAAAATAATAAAAATAATTTTGGCTAATATCAATCAAAACAAAAAGATAAAAAAATAGATAACAATATAAATAAATAATTAAAAATGGTGTAGAGGCTCAGTGAGCTCACAACAAAAAATATAGAAAATAGATAACAATATAAATAAATAATTAAAAATGGTGGAGAGGTTCATTGAGCTCAGAGGCTCATTGGGGCGAGAGGCTCATTCTACAATCCAGTATGAGAGATATGTGTAAGTATGTCACGTCCTCAAAAAATTATTTTTTTGCTAATGTCAACAAAAAAAATACATAACCATATAAATAATTAATTAAAAGTGGTGGAGATACTCATTGAGCGGAGAGGCTTATTCTCTAATCCAATATGAGGGACATGTTTAAGTATGTCACATCCTCAAAAAATAATATAAATAATTTTGGCTAATGTCAACCAAAACAACAAAACAAAAATTAGATAATCATATAAAATAATAATTAAAAATGGTAGAGAGGCTCATCCTACAATCAAGTATGAGGGATATGTGCAAGTATGTCACTTCCTCAAAAAATAATAAAAATTATTTGTCTAATGTCAACAATAACAAAAAATCATAAAATAGATAACCATATAAATAATTAATTAAAAATGCTGGAGAGGCTCATTGAGGGGAGAGGTTTAGTCTACAATACATTAATGTCACCTCAAAAGGTAATAAAAATAATTTTGGCTAATGTCAACCAAAACAAAAAAAAACAAAAATTAGATAAACATATAAATAAATAATTAAAAAAGGTGGAGAGGCTCATTCTACAATCTAGTGTAAGCCACAAGTGTAAGTATGTCACTTCCTAAAAAAATAATAAACATGATTTTCACTAATGTCAATCAAAACAAAAAAAACAAAAAATTAAATAATCCCATATAAAAAACAATACAAAATGGATGAGAGGATCATTTTAATAACCCAGTATTTCATTTCTGTTCTACTTGTTCTTTTGATAATTTTCACATTTCAGTCTTCAAGTAATAAATAAAATATTTCCATGTTATTATAGAATAATATCATTTTATCTTAACTTTAATGGAGAATGAACTAATTATTAAAAAAATTATAATTTCTCTTATAAAAATATTCTCAATATAGAACTTAAATAAATTGTTTGAATATCCATATTAACTAACATATTTGACTATGAACTTTTTCTCTCTACTATGTGTGCATTAATACCTTAGTGAAATATTTCAACTCTCGAAAAGAAAAAGTAATTAAAAATAAAATAATGTAGTTATTTGTTAATAAGAGAAAACTTGTAATTTGTTCAATTTTTAATGTTAAATATTAATAATGATAAAATATTCAAAAATACAATATAAACAATGAAAAATTATTACTATAAATCTATCTTAATCACATATCTATCAAGCACTAAACCTGTTATTTCAAATTTGAAATATAATCCGGCTCCACTCTTAGTAAATTGGTTAAAATAAATCTATACTAATTTAATTTCTAAATTAAATTTTAAATTTTAAATAACAAAATAATAATCTATTTATATCATAAATCCATTTTTTGTTTACTCTTTAGTTTAAAAAACGTGATAGTGCGGTTAGTAAAATTACAAAAATAATCTTTAATAGGTAAATAATCACTTGGGGACAATGGTTTAGAAACATTATCGCATTTTCCAATATTTTTACCTATTTTTTAAAAGATCGAGTCCAATAAATTTTTTGGATATAAGGATAATCCCTTCATTGTACAAAGGCAATCCGTGAGAAAAATAAGCGCATTTTTAATTATTTTTACGTATTTTCCAAAACATTGAATCAACGATCTTTGAGCAAATTCACAGCAAAATCCTTGCACTATATATGTGCAATCTCTCGGAAAAATAAACGCTTTTTTAATTATTTTTACGTATTTTCCAAAAGATTGAATCAAATAAGATCTTTGAATATGTTGAAATGTTGGGTATTTTTATTTAATGTCAAAAATAAAATCAATGAAAAGGATTGGCGAATCAAATAAAAGGCGTGAAATATATTAAAATTATTGTGATTCGGAAGAATTGTCATTTTGTGCTTGTTTTTCAATTACTATTTTGTGACGTCCAAAACATTTTAAAAGGCTTGAGAGTGATACATTCTGAGGCAATGAAAAAGCATTTTATGCGGTAGAAAATATAATAGAAAGTATATATATCCTATATATACAGGATATATCAAATTAAATAATCTACTTGAATATTATTTTTAATATTTTTTAATTTAATTTAAATAGGTTAAATAAAAATTTATGTGTAATTAAACTATTTAAATTTTTATTTTTAAATATTTTCTTATATAAATTTTTTTGTATTTTACTATAAAATATTTTTTAATATTTTTTTTTTCAATCAAAAAATTAAAACATAATTTTAGAGTAGATATCAAATCACATTAAAATATATTTTTAAGTGGTATGCCTTGTTGTTATGGATCATTTTTGATGAAATAAAATAATTAGAGTATATTTCAAATCATGTATTCAAAATTATTAAAAAAAGTCAATGACTATAGTTTATTTTGATATTTTTTTTTGCAATGAATTTTATATATAAAGTTATGATGATTTTATGACATGTTGTATCTTAATCAATGATTCAATAAGTGTGAGAGAGATTAAATCTAGATTTGCATTTAGGGATATTTGGCCCCATTGCTCCATGATAGATTTTGATATTTGGCCCCCATTTTGCCCCCATTGGCCCCCTCATTGCCCCCTCATAGATTTCTGGGGCCAAATATCATGGGCAATGGGGACCAAATATTTCTAGATGAAAATGCATATCAGTTTTCATTATTTAAAATGGGGACCAAATATTTCTAGATGAAAATGTATATCATTTTTCATTATTTAAATTACATTTGTGAATGCATAGATGGATTTATACCTTGAAATCTCCTTGATCATTTGGATCGTGTAGACTACACAACTTAAGCTTCATTTTTTAATTTCGTGCAAAATTTATTAAAAAAAAATATGTCTGAAATGGGCCAAATTTTAGGTTAGTGCTTTGGCTTGAAATGTTTTAACCATAAAACATTTATATTTTACAATTTCTTTATATAAGTATATGGCTAGATTCCTTTTTTAGCCAATATATATATATATATATAATATATATAATAATATATATATATTATTAGTTATATGTTTTCAATTTCAAATATTAATTTTATATTAAAAGTTAAATGAATTACATGTCTCTTTCTTAATTATTTTTATCACGGAATAGTTTGATTTTTTTTTTTTCAATAACTTCTTTTCTTTGTACATTGAAATATTCTATTATGATTAACACACACATAGACGCACATGTTAATACTTTCTCTCCATATATATGTATCTATGAAATTGATATTGAAATAGTTTTGTTAGTATAAATATTCAAATAGTAAGTGTTCTATTAATTTTTTTTAAAGTATAAGAATTATATATCTTGTTGTTGATGGTACTAGCAGTCTCCCAACAGAGGGATCTCTTTGACATGAAGTCTCAAATAGACCTCACACTGTTTCGAGTAGCAGCCCTAACCATGAAATAACAGAGGTTTCCATTATTATTAGGAATTTTCCTTGGCTACAATTATCAACATAAAAGATTATACACACAATATTTATAACAAGAAAGTAAGTTGACACTATGAGGCATATAATTGCAATGTATATAAGGTGCTTCCACTACAAGGAAAGAGAGAGTGAGCCTCTAGAAGAAGATTAATAGTGATATTCTAAAAGTGACACACAAGAGCATTAGGGAAATCATTGATTAAGCTACAAAGTAGTTCAAAATATAACATTAATCATAAAAACAAGTAACATCACACATTTAACAAGATACATACTAAGCTAATGAAATAACTCATTTTCGTTAGTATGCGTTAACATAAACATACACCGCAAACAATAAAAGAATATTCTCACACTTGTTCACAACATATGCATGAAAGTGTGTCGACTATGAGAGATTCATATATTAATTGAAAGTACCAAGATGGAAGCATACAATGCTACCACACTAGCCCTAATAGTGGAACGTTAAGTCACCACTTGCTCCTCCAAAGAAGGATCTTCTCTCCTATGCCAAACTAGAGAAGCCAAGTGAAAAACTGAAAGTCATTTCTCTTGATCTATGAGGGCATGCTTATAACAAATGAGATGACTCTCCACCTCCCATGTAACTCTTCATATTCCCTCATGACTCTTGATCTGTTATGTGACTTTTCAAATTCCTACACGACCTTTGAGATTTTACATGACTTTAGAACTTTCTAGTGACTTTTCACATTCCATTTGGAACCTTAGGGCTTTCATACATTTTACATTTTCTCTATTTTTTGGAATTTTCATAACTATATTCCACAAGTGATTTGGAAAAATACATTGACAGATATGAATTTGTAATGAGACCTTGAGAAGCTATGACTTAGTGATGGTGAGATAAGATTTCATTTCATGAGTTCCAATCTCTTCTCCTTATTTTTATGACTTTGAATTATTCATGATTGATCTTTACTTGTTCTCCATATTAACCCTCCAAAGGGTCTAAAAGAGTATCAGAACCTTCCATGTTAGCATGATTTTTCATGTATTTTTCATTGCCCAAGCTTCCTTCATGTCCTTCATGATGCTTCTTTCTTTTGCTCCTTCTTCGCAAGTTCTCTCTTGTAGCCTTTGCTTGATGATGTCACTTGAGGATCACCCTACCATGTTGAAATGGTAACAATTACAGATCAAGCCCACTCATGACAAGCCAAAATCAGTCCAAAAACCACTTATTTTACCTTTTCTTTCTCATGGAAGATGTTGATTGTGATGAGGCAACAAGCAACGGTTTTGAGAGAAGGAAGTGAAGAATTGCACAAGTGAGGGCTATAGGAACCGAGGGATGACCACACTATCTCCTAA
This sequence comes from Pinus taeda, assembly GCA_000404065.3. NCBI lineage: Eukaryota > Viridiplantae > Streptophyta > Pinopsida > Pinales > Pinaceae > Pinus > Pinus taeda. Next base: position 3,652 of record APFE031639017.1, on the reverse strand, counting down.
AACTGTGAAATGTGCAATTAGGGAAGGCTTTCCAAGGTTCTATGTAGTGGGATGTCTAGGAGAGAAGATGATGGGCTTATTGATTGAGGATGAAGAGTGCTCAAGGAAGATGAGGAAGAGATTGTGTAGTTAAGCATCATAGGGGCTGAGGGATGATCCCACTATCCACTAGAGCTATGAAATGTGTAGTAGGATGAAAGAAAGGACAAAGTATTGTGTAGTGAGGGGTTTCATTTAGAAAGAGGGAGAGGACTAGCCACTGTAACTGTGAAATGATCAGTGATTGAGGGGAAAAATCCAAGGATTTCACAGTTGACAGTCCTGTTGACCTACTGCCCAATATAATTGCATAATGTGCAGTTGGAAGCACACTAGATGAAGGGATTGCATAATTTAGCAAGTTAGGGAGATAAGGAGGTAGGTTAGGACATTCTAATTTTGCAATGCGCAGTAATTAAGGAGGAAGCTTAGGTTACTCCAAAATTAGGAATAACAATTACACAATGAGGCCCCATTATCCACTGGAATTACACAATGTGAAATCCAAGGAAGGAGGAACCAAGAGCTTCATAGTTGGAAAGGCTAAGAAGCCAAATTTATCGTCTAGACTCCAAGTTTTCTCAATCTGTAAGTGGAGGAGGTTGTCCTTAAGATGAGAAAAATTCACAGGTTAGAGAGGTAATGATTTCATCACTGATACTTAGGAGTGTGGAAAGTACTCATCACTTGCATGGAGGATTAAGTATGCTCCTAAGTTGTGCAATATGTTAATATAGGGATGAATCCAAAATTGGTTGCATTGGATCAATGGAACAAGCAAAAAGATATGATGTAGATGAGTTCCAAAACCAAATCAAACACATGTGTACAATTAAAATGGGCTAATATAATGCGATGTAATCAAAATCCACCTGCTTACCTTGAAATGACAATAAAGCGAGACTTATTTTTAAGTACGATTGTTGAAATGTAGTTTTGCGAACCTTATAATACAAGTTACAACACAAGTTTCACTTACAACCAAAAAGTGCGTTAAGCTATGGGAGAGTGTGTAACACATAAGAAGAGTGCACTAGAGATACCTCTGGAGGTGCACCATAGTGTAACACATGTAGGAGTGAAAAAAACCATAAGCGACACTTTTGGAAATAAGAATAACTGAAAAAGACACTTGATAAAGATAAAAAAAGTGAATGAGACACATGTGAAAGCTGAAGAAAGAAAAAGTGACATTTGTGAAACGAAAAGAAAAATAAAATGACAATTGCAAAAGTGAAAGTGACACTTATGAAAGCAAAAGCATGCAAAAGTGACAGTTGAGAAAACTCCCTAGGATGGTGATACACTTAAAACTAAGAGTGAGGGAATCTGTCAACTGAAATTCCACACTACCTCTTCACATGAATTGCATAGTCATTGTCCCTATCAATTATGTAGCTACTATCATCAGGGACTGCACAATATCTTAGAGTTGGTGAATGTTTTCCCCTAAGGACCGCAGAGTCACTGCTTTGAGAGACCGCACCAACAATGCTCTCAAGGACTGTATAATTCTTATCTTCAAAGATAGATATTGACCATTAAGCTTGATTGGAAGACGTGTGCTTGTAGATTCATTGAAAGCCAAGCATGTGCATGCAAGTGACCTCAACACTTTAGAATCTCATAAGGAGACCTAAGCACTTGGAAAATATCAATTGATCATGAAGAGAAAATAGACAATTTGACAAATAATAAGATAAAAAGGAGGCTACAAAATTCAAGTGTAGGAAAAATTTTGGAGGGTGTTTATTGCAACAATATCGCTTGTTCATACTCATAGGTAAAATTATTATGCTTTCTTAGATTTAGTTATTTTATTTTTCCAAATATTATATAAAATTATGTTACTTCACATGGAGGATGAAACATTTTCTTTATGGTTGAGAGCGAGAGTCAAATTTTCATACCACATCTCCTCCAATGTATATTAATTTTTGTTTCTTAGTATACCTGAAATGATTTTTTAATTATTTCTAGAATATTTTACTTTAATTTAAAAGGGACACATGTCAAATCCAAATTTAGGATTGATGCAATCACTCATCTCCCTCATATTGGGCTATAGAATGCTCATCTTGGTGTAATGGTATTCAAGTATTCTTTTTTCCTCATTAATCTAGAAACCTTTATAGGAAGTGCAAGAATAACACCATATTACTTGATAATTTAACCAAATGATACTTAATTGTCATATAATTTCCATACAAAGAATGAAAGAAACATTATTTCTTTGAGAAGCACATTCCAGACAATATTTGAAGGATGTAAAGTTATCTTGATGTTTAAAAACATTAATGAATCTCACTAGTCCATAATATGCAAACTATAAAATGTTTGTTGATGTATTTGTAAAATTATTCAAATTTATCATGATTTTATATATACTATTTTTATAATGTTGGTGATTTTTAAGATAAAATAAATTTATATTGTAAAATTTGGGCAAATGATTTTGATAAAAAATGGAATTTGGCAAATCTTTTTTTTGTAAAAATCATGGAAAACAAGCCCACCTACAAATATTAGCCCCTATCATTTTCCATGGCACATTATATAGCCAAATATATAAGGGAGATATCTAATTTCTTCAGTTTTTAAGTAAGATTTGAAACATATTCATTCTAAAGTAAAAATAAAATATCCACTAAATAAAAAATGATCTCAACTTATAATTAAAAGCACACACACACACACACACACACACACACACACACACACACATATGATATTTTAATTAAAACTATTATAACACATCAATAATATCACTCTTGTTGTGCTTGTTTAGTTAGTTGTGCTCCATCAACCTTGATTGGCTTGCGGTGATCCTTGGACACTATGCTATCCATATATCCACTTTATTCAAAACTATGTTATCTAAGATATGTGATTCTTTAGAAGAACATTTGTCAAAAATTAAGTGGCACATAAATTTGGAACACTATTTTTTCTTTTACTCTAAATTAATATTTTAACCTATATGTTTATGGAAATAGAATTTTAAGGACACATATTGATAAAATTAAATAGATAGATATTAGATTTAGTCAATAGAGATATAGTTAAAGTTAATATAAACATATTGTACACTAGTTTTTATATGTTTGTTTTTAGGGATAAAATTGTATTTCCTTCTAAACTGAGATTTACATGGATATTATAGTGATGTTGCCCTATTATTTCACTAAGGAGACTGGATCATAGACAAGAATTCACTATTAACAGAGAGACAAGTGATATCATGCTTTACAAAAGTTAGTAGAGAGTATACGTACTAAAAAGGTAACTAGACAGGCCTAGAGATAAAAAGATCTCTTCTAAAGAACATTGGCCATAGGAATAGTAAAGTAGGCCTAGGAATCTAAATTTGTAGAATATATCTAAGTTGGTTCTTTGGTGTTGTTGTCCATATTGGTGTTGGTGCACTAAGATGTATTATAATAATAAATCTTAATACCTACATTAATCATCAAACCAGAGCAAGTCTTTTTATTTCAAGAGTGTAAACACTGTATACGTAGTGAGTTCATAGGTCAATTCTGTTAGGCCCCTATACTACTAGAGTAACCCCTTATTGTTATTAGTACAACCCACTTATTATATTGATGTACCC
>APFE031639006.1:0-53557 GCA_000404065.3 Pinus taeda | reverse complement strand
CCTTGACTGTGCAAGATCTGATGCACAACTATAGTCACAATTGATAGCAATCTGATTCTCTAACACCTGTCCCTGCTAAACTAAACATGCACTGACATGCAACTGAGTTAACTGATGTATTCATTAGTTGTATTATGAGTTAATAACTTGTGAATTATTAATAACTAATTCACCCAACTCATCTCTAGTCTATTTGCCAGTTAGACTAAATACAACCAGTTTAACAAAGCTAAACTAAACACAACTCCATCAACTGCACCTCCAGTCCACTAAACTCAACTCACTTGAGTTCTAACTGAAGTCCTGCATGCAAATATTAGTCATCCCATAGGTAACCACGTATTTCCTTCTGGGATCTACATGTACCACATCCGTAGCTCATCCTAAAGTGCTCCAATAGAATAAGACAAAGTTTATAGTCTAAATATTATTATGAGCTAATAATATTTGACTGTTCTATATTTAGACTGAGCAGTCACTCCGCTGTGATCTAAAAATAGAACTCCATCTATTTTTTCCAACTTGATCAATCATCCATAAACAGCAACCTGCAATCCATAGACATGATCCATATGTCTAAAAATAGACTTGCGCCAAAAATAGCCTGCGGGCCCACTTAGTGAAAGGCGACTCCTTTCCACTAAGCTCCATCATCTTGTTGCATTCTCAACAAGCATTTCTTGTTGCACACTTTTCAACATGAGAGGACAAGTTTGTAACATTTATGTGGTTGATTTCCAACCTATATCATGGGGCCTAATGTTGTACCTGAATTTCACTTTATTTAATCTAAATGAATATTTGAAAAAACAACTCTATAGTTGTTGAGCTTAATTTTATGGACTTCATGGTGATGCAGTGCAATATAATATTCCCTTAACAGTTGAAATTCCATTTAAGAATTTGAGCAAAAATAGAATTGCCTAAAGAGTTAAAATGCCTTTTTATTATACCCATGTCATAAAGATGTATATATAACGAGGCTACAGACCTTTAAAACTGGAAATGGAGGTATTTGGCTAGAAATATCATATTTCACTAGAATATATTAATTATTTTATTGTTTGCTTGGTTTTATGCTTCCCTGTGATTTACAAGCTTCACCTAATTATTTGCTACCATGCAATAGGATATGTATATGGCATGCATAGGGTACAAATAAATTGTTTCTTGTTTCATGCAAAAACCTAGACATTGACACATTAGAGATCTACTCTGCCATATGACTACATTTAAACAAAACATTAAAGGTGGTGGAAAAATAAAAGTAAATACCCCTAAAGACTCTAACTCTAGCTTCCAAGGCTCTGAATCTTCCACATCTTTTCTGTGAGATTCACTACAAGATAAATGGGACATTTCTTTCAAGATTTTCTTTTGCACCCATATGCTTTTGTTTAAAGAATCAACCTTTCTTCCTAGTATTTGAAATTCCATCTCTAGTTTAAGGGCATGGTTCCTTTATTTTTAATTAACTATTCAACCTTTTGAATACTACTCTTCACTGGATTCAGATGCATCAATACTGTAAATATTATTTTTAAAAGGTTCCAATAGCTTGGAAGAAAACAAGATGATTTCATCTAACAGTGAGAGTCGCTGAGTTTGCATTCCATCAAGTCTGTCCCACAGCTCTTGATCAAGCTTGATCAACGCAAAGCCACAACCTTTCTCCCTGCTTCATAGTCTCTCCAAAAGGATGGTACTTTCCCTCCTCAGAGCATGAGCTTCCCACCTGTAGTTCTCCATATCCTTGACAAAACTTTCTCTACACTAATCAATCACAATTGTTCCCTCTGCAGTTTGGAAATACAATCATTTGTGTCTTGTGGGCTACTATTGGCCTTGTGATTTAGACCTTGCAAGTATGCCTCAATTGTCCTTTCTTGGTCTTTGCATATGCTTTGAAATCTTACAACTGATTTGTGTAACTCATGATTTTCTGTTTCCTTTTCCTTGGAGCTTCTCTTAATTGACTCCTGACCATCTTCTATTTGTTTTGTTGTCTTATATGACTCTATCATAGATTCCTTTAACTAAATAATATCGTTTTCAACATTCTCTAATTTTTCTTTATAACCATCAATGTGATGTTCAAAATCCCTCACCTACATTTTCAAATTATTTTCCCTATTATTCAGAGATGAAACTTCTCTTTGAAGTGCCACATTTGTTTCGCTAAGTCTCTAAATCTATCTCTTATCGTCCTCTCTTCCAACTTAATTTTCTCTAGAATAATTTCCTATTCACTTGATCTCATCTAACTCTTTTTCTAAACTCAACTGCAAATCATTCTTCTCATTTTCCATTATCCTTCCACATGATTCTATCTCCCCCTTCATCAACTTGAAAGCTTCATTTTTTGCATATCTATATGCTAACAAACTCCAAATTTCCAAAGAAACTTCAAGAACCAACTTCCTTATCTCTTCACAATTTTTTTGAACTTTTGCCACAATAACTCTACATTTAGATAGGACGGCCATTTTGAACCTATCGCTCTAGTTGTGGTACAATTATAACAATTTAGTGACTCTAACTCTTTTGACAACAACATAGCCTGGTTTTTAGCATCCTTTGCTCTCTTTTCTAGCTCTTCATATGTCTCATTATTTATTTAACTACCTTGTAACCATATTTGAAACTAGCTTCTATCCACTCCCTTTTGTTCCACTTGAAAAGATGATACTTCCATGCTACCAATTTGATCAGTGGGAAGCTACCTTTCCTCACTTAAAACCCCATGTTTATATCCCTCAATTTGAGAATAAGAACCCTCAAAAACTTTGGACAAGGATGAATGTTCAGTGCCTAAACTGTCACAACTTCCAACTTCATATGCTGATGCATGAAGGGATTTTAAAAATTCCATGTAGATTTGACCATCGCCATGTATAAGAGCTTCTTTATTTACTATATTCTTGACAGAAAAATTAATCTCTTTGGAATTGGACTTTCTTGGTAGTGACTTGACTAATGACTCAACAACATTTCAAGCAGTATGATGCCTCTATGAGAGCCTTTCAGTGACAACATTCCTTGAGGATGAACATTGTTATTAAGATCCCATGTTGAAGAACTTGTTATTAAGTATGCGCCCTCAGAGGAAAACTGTAAGATCATATTGATCCGTTCAAAATCTTTATATAATGATAACACATGATGAAGTCCTAGTTTTTTCTGAAAAATTATAAACATACATCTTAACAACAAATATATTTTTACAAACAATGACAAAATTCACGTTGCAAAGGTCCTTAAGAGATGGGATTTGGAAGATTGCTTTGAAGACATAATATTCTTTGAAATTCTTAATAAGAATATCCAAGCCCAAAACCCAGCTTTAAATTCAGGAACTCAATCCCCTCTTTGAATGGTGAGCCTTTGGGTATAAAAGATTTTATTCCGCAATTTTGAGGCCATGGCATTAAGAGTATTTGCCATTGTTTTACACAAGGCATCCAAAGGGACCCTAAAACAAGTTTTTCATATTTTAAATAATTTTGTATTGATGTAATGAAAACTATCTAGAGTTTCGGTTCCTAAGGAGAGCATTAGTTCAACGTCTCATTCTAGTTTGAAAGATTTGTATTTTTGTCCCAAATTTCATTATTAACATATTATTTTCTTTTGTATGCAATGATTTATTCATTCGATTACATAAATTATAATTACATTTTCATTTACTTATGAGATAGTAATTCAACATCGCCTTGTTTGAAATCCAAGTATGATTTATTTAAACTATAGAATATTGAATACATAATAGTAGGACCTCTTCATTGAGACCTTGAGTCTGACTAATATAAATGCATTCCCCGCATTTCAAATTGTGGTAAGGGATATTTACAATAATGTGAGCAGGAAAATGCTAAATTCAATTTTTTGTAAGTCTAAATTGTCGCTCGAAAGAGTTAAGATTATGGGCGGAGAGGATCCACCCAAGGCAATGTATTCTTATTGCCGAGGATGCAAATAAAATTTCCCTTTGTTTTTGGGTTCGCTTCATATGACCACTTGTTGATTGAGATTCTTCATATGACCATTTGTTGATTGAGATTGAGATCCTTAGGTTGATATAGTTTTTTGAACTTATTAGTCGAGATGCAATTTATTGTATCTTTTTTTTTTTTCCAATTTTACAAAGAAATTAGTAAGGGTATTTAGTTGGACTTCTTAAGTTGGACAACAATCTTGAGACCCAATTCATAATTGTAATCCTTCAACTTTTAAATATCAACTATAAGTTCCTCATTTTCTTTATGAAATGTCATTAATTCCATTGTTTTGTTTTTAGCATTCGAGAGTATCAGTCTTGGCCTAATTTTTTTATTTGATAGCTCCTTTGTTTGTATATTAACACAATATTCACTCTTAAGAGCTACTCCATCTCCATCAATGACCCCTCTTACAAAATGGTACTTAATATCAATATGCTTAGTCTAATTATGATAAGTTGGTTTTCTAACCAAACAAATAACATTTTCACCATCACAAAATCTAGTTATGCTATTCTATGTTCTAATTTTACAAAGAAAACCTTTCAACTAAAGAATGAAATAATGAATTTTATTTATTCTATAGTCATTCAGCTATTTACATGCTTAATTTTCCATCAATCTCTTACTCCAGGCATAACCAGATATTGTAACACAAATTTCCATTAGCAAAATCTTTATCTAATATTTATTCTATTAAAATAGGAGTTCATATTTATTAATTTAGTTTATCAAAATAATCTTCCCAAATCTTCTCTTCCTTCGATTTATCTTTACACCTTTCAAAAATAATTACTAATTAAAAAGTATATATAACTTTCATGCTAGAGTATTAATCTCAAGCGTAAAAGAGCTGGTTGCCGCACCACCAAAGCTCTAGAGCCCAACACATGGCCTCTCTGTTTTCACTGGAATAAATAAACTACATAAAAAATTATTTATTGCGATGGATTGAACATGTGTCTCTTAAACATCCGTTCGATAAAATTATTAGTGAAAGTTGTGGAAAATGAAAAACACAATAACGCTGTGAAGAGGAAGCGGGAAAAAAAAACGCTTTCAAAATCTTAATCATCTCTCCATGAGCGTTCAAAACAAACCGACCTGAAATAATTTACTCTTAGTCCTTAATTTTAATAGAGTTGCAGGGTCCTAGAGATTTATTTATTATTAGTCCCTACCCTCGGGGCTGGCAGGGACTATAGTAATCAGTTCTGGTCGGTGGGCATTAGTCTGACCCGATAACCAATAAACTATTTGAACTTAAAACAAAGTTTCTTCACATGCGATACAATATTTTATATTTTCCTTCGTTGTTGACCAATCAAAACCATTTTCATCTTATTTGGCCTCAAAACGATGTATGGAGGCTCAAAAGTTAGGAAACAATGGGCATATGTACAGGTAATTAGAGCAATTCGAAGACTGGATGAAGTAATGCTATCTTCATCCTTAGCATTAATCTCCTAACATTTAATGTTAGGAAATGTATGGCGAACTAGGTACAATACAATAGCGCCCCTGCCACCGCTTACATGCACGCCTGCACGCCTGCCACCACATCTAACAGGTGTCAACTTTCCTCTACACTTGCTGCGCTCTGCTGGAAGCCCCGAAACCACCCGAAGCTCTCTTATACTCCCCACGGTGCGTCTTGTGCTGTGCGCTACCCTCCCTTCCCCAGAGAATGATGGAACGAACTCCTGAGTACAGAATGACCGCTGAATCAGAGCCTCGCTTGGCGGAGAAGAAACAGCCTGTTGCTTTCCTGCGAAGAAAGCGACGAAAGCGTGAGAATTCTACTTTGTTAATTTACCAGAGTTACTCTAAAGTTTACTAGTTTTCTTGATTAAAGATTCCCTGGATAATCTGTAATTACTATGTCTGAATGTTATTTTTCCAGCTTTGTTTTTATTAAGAATCTACATGCAAAGAGCCTGTGTTCAGTCATTCATAAGGAGTATAGAGATGCGTGCTATTTAGACAAAGGCGACAAGCAGTTGCATGCCGTGGTTGGGAAGATGCACTTCTATGCAGTAAATTTGAGGCATCTGTACTGTAGCTATAGCAATCCAGAGGGTGGAAAACTAGTAATTACACTGAAATTCCATAAAATCAACACGTACCTTCTGAATTACAACTTTGTTATTCTGCAATCAAATGCATTTACTATATTATAAGGTTGTTTACCATACACAGTGAGTGAGTACCTGAGGAAATTGGTTTCACTGTTTCTTGCTCAGCGGCGAATGCACAGGAGATCAAAGAGTTGATCAATGTTGTCATAGACTTGAATGTCGGCGTCCAGGTAAATGAGCTTGCTGTATTCTTCAAACTGCATTATCACAAGCCCCGTAAGACAGAATTCTAAGCTATTTATTTAGATAGATAAAAAGAATCTTCTCATTTCGTGCAATCAAACTTTGTTATTCTGGAATCAAATGCATTTACTATATTATAAGGTTGTTTACCATACACAGTGAGTGAGTACCTGAGCAAATAGGTCTTACAGTCAATACGTTCAGTTTTCGAATCCAGCTCTGCCCTATTAAAACATTGCTCCCTTTTAATAATATGAATATCAGGATGACTTGAGGCGCTGAGACTGCATGATTCTGAATTCATCTGTGACCGTCTTTCCTTCATCTCTGCTGCAGCGTTAGCATAGGCAGCTGCGGCTTCTTCTGGTGTGTCGAATGTTCCAAGCAGCGCCATTTTTTGGCGATTGAATCTCTAATTTGTGCAGTGAAACGACCGAGGTAATTTCTTTTGACCCCTTTATATTTCCCTGCCTTTTTGCCCTCAACGAAATCTTCTCTGGACATCCTCTGTGAAAAATCATGTCGTTGGGATGCTTTATAATTCAGTCCTCTGGCAGCCCCTATTGCTATTTTCTGTCACGCAGTCCATTCTAAAGTTTCTCGACCTCGACCTGCATAGAGATCAGAAATTGAGAAGAGTATCCAGAACAACATTTTCTAGGCAACCCATGTTGTGAAAACTATCTCACAATCAAAGAACTTAAAATTAAGAACTTAAAATTAAGTATTACTTACCATACAAATGGGAATCCAATGAGCCATTACAGACATATTCATAAACTAAGAGCCTTCTTTTATCTTCAATACAATACCCAATCAGCATCACAACATTACGATGTTGAGCACAACTCAAGACTTCCACCTCCGAACAGAACTCCAAATCACCTTGAGAGCTTGCAAGTTTATGCTGTTTAACAGCCACAGCCTAGCCATCGGGTAGTATACCTCTGTGAACCGATCCAAAACCCCCTTCTGCCAAGAAATTAGCCTGAGAAAAACCATTGGTGACACGCTCCAATTCAGAATAGCTAAACCATCTGGGAGGCTTACCAAAAACAGGGGCCTTATGCTGGCAAATAGAACAGAGAGGCGGAGGCCCAGGAGGTGCGTTTCTATTCAAGGACATGGCTTTTCGAACACTAGATCTACGATCTAAATCTTCCTTAGAGTCTTGCTTGCTTATTCCTGCCTCTCTGTCCAACTCAGAAAATCTCTCAAGCAGAGTTTTTGCAGTCTCGGATTTGGAATTGTGTTTGTTCATATCCAAATTTGCTGCTGGATTTTTTATCATATGTTCTCTCCATTTTGAGGAATGTTGCCCAGCACTAGAAAACTGGTCCAGCTTAGTCGAAGACAAGTAAGGGTAGGATAGTAACCCAACCCGAGAGATTGAAGTTCGTGGCATTACAAATTTTCGAACTTCAACAGCTAAAGGATTCCTACATACTGATTCATCAACAAGACAAAAATGGCAACATCAATACAAGTAGAAAAATCATCCTTGTACGAGAAAGAGAAAAAAAGGCAGTTATCCAAGTGCTGAACAACTCTATGGTTTGCAATTAGTTTAATCTTTCGGGTGGTTGAACCTACTGACAGTATGAAAGAAAACACCATCAACATGAACAGAAGCCAAGTTCGTAGAAAATGTATTAAAAATAAATCGTTAAAAGGATTCCAGGCACATCAATCTTCTATTGGGATCATACCTGTATGTGGCTTGGCGTCCATCCAGTGCTGGGCAAGGAAGTCCAAATTTGTTGAAAGAGAGACTGAATCATCACTATCAGAATCTGAAATAGCAATTGCATCTCCAGAAAACTTGAATTATAGTTACAGAACTTCCAACATCTTCTTCAAGCTTCTTGATTCTTTGAATCAATGAAAACTCAGAGCCATCTGAATTGACACGGTCCTTGGGACCACCGGCAATGAGTCTTTGCCATATTTTCAAGCTGTGGAGAGAATCAACCTCTCGCAAAACCAACCCAGCCAGCCCTCTATGGATCGATCCAGACGCCTTCTTAGTGAATTCACCCTCCATGCATCGACCAACAAGCGACTAATCCCTGCATGCACTGAGACTCTGTTTCTAAGGCATTCCACTTGCAAGAGATCACAGTCTGCTTGCACCAGAGGGCGCTGGGAAGAAGGCAATCGAAAAGCACGAGAGTTTGGCTTAGTGAGCATACAAAGGGGTAATAGCCATCAGAGGGAGGCGAACATGCAAAATATATTACTGCCATCTGAAGGATTTCTTGATGCTCAGTAATGAAGGCAGTTGGTAGATGAGATACGTGGCGAGCGGGTGCCAAAAGGATCATGCATAGACGGAGATGGTCAGAGCTTTTCGTTAAAGACCGACGCGAACATGTTAACTGGGGTTGGTCACAAGTCATTTTCTAACTTCATATTAGTTTCTTAAATGAAAAAAAAGGTGCCATTTATCATTCCAAAAGCAAAGAATAAATTTGACAATCACATTGTGGATTACGTTACCTTGAACCTGGATTTTCAGTTTGCATGCTTTGAAGTTCGAATACTATACGTTGCTCGTTACACCTCTACTTTGATGTTATTTAAAATGCGCACGAGATAAAATATCCAAGGTATGAAGAAATAAATTTAGATCAGCTCAAATTCCAAAATATTTAAAGATTGTGTCTACTAATTACCTTACAGCTATAGCAGTGCGGCATGTCTTTATAAGCTATAGCAGTACACCTTGAATCGCAGTGTGTACAAGCGGCATATCATGAATTCTCATTAGACGAACTGCCCTTCTCATTAGACCAACGACAACCATATTCATGAATGATCAGTGGTGGGTCTTCCTTTAGAGGACAATGTTGCAAAACGAGCACCATCAAAATAAGTCACACCAATGACAATTGCATGAATGAATCCCTATTCCTTGGTTTAAAAAATACCATTCCCGTTCACCAAAAGTGGCCCTAAATGTATATGCTATAGAAACCCCAAGACTCCAATTTTATAAATCAAATGTCACTCCTTCCTTCTCTTTGATTCATATAAAATTATCAATCTAAGTGCCAATTGATGGATAATCTCCGGCTCTTCTGGTTCTCCTCGACACCTCGTCTTTATAATTTCGGAGTATTTTGCATTTCTTTTAGTAGGTCAAAGTTAGCTAGGGACCATGTTATGGTTCCTTATGCTTTTAAGTCACCTCACGTGATAAATAGGACTACCTGTAATATTTAAAGTGGGCCAAATAGTTAACCGTCAAGAACACGTGTTTTGTTTTCTCTAGCCGTGTCCTACATGTTATCTTTAAAGTGGGCTTAATAGTTCACAATCAAGAACATGTGTTTAGACTATGTACACCTTCCTCAATTTTTAGCAGTGAAACGCTTGCACATGCAGACCCAGACTATTTGCACCTGACATTTCAATAGACTACAATGTGCTCGCCAGCTAGGCCGCCGTCGTTTATTCCTATTTCGGTGCGAACACGCATACCCCCTGAATTATAAGAATAGCATACCACTGACGCCAGATTCTGCCTATAAATACCCACCCATCTCGCTTACCGGCTCTGTTCTTCCTCTGATTGCCAGCCATCTCGGGGAATCTGAAATCAATGGTGCAATCCGCTGAGCCCAACTGCGATACACAGACACCCCTGTTCGAGATTGATGGAACAGAGTGCAGATTATGCAAGAAATTCCAGCAAGAACAAAGCGGGAGGCCACCAGAATTCTGCGATCCACAAAAGTCAACAGCAAAGATCCAATCTGAAATCAATGGTAGGATTCCAATGCGCTGCCATTCGTTTGTTTGACTATTGGGCTGGGGCAGGGACTAGCTACCCCGTAGCCCGTCTTGTTTATTTTTGTATTTGTATTCAATTTCGACAACATTTATAAAGTATTCAGTGTGCACATGCAGGTATTAAATATGGAATAAGAAGAGAATCTTTGCATTGGGTATTGTTTTTCTCCACTTTTCAAACCTCTTAGGTGACTTATTTAATCATCCTAGAAGCAAAGGGAAGTAACAAATCTATGTATCCATGTTTCTTCCTTCCACATAATATGTGGGCTGTCATATGATGAAAAATGCAATTATTACTTAATACCTTTGAGGTTGGTCTGCAAAGTATAATTGATAATTTCAATTCAATATAAAAATGTTTAATTTTTTTGGTGGGCTGGCATATGATGCATAATGCAATGATTACTTAATACTTTTAGGTTGGTCGGCAAAGTATAATTGATAATTTTTATTTAATATAATTTTTTTTGGATAATTATAATATTAGTTTTTTTTTATTATAGGTGTTTTATTTTGGAATAAAAAGCCAATCATAGATATTTAATTTACATTTTATTTTAAAATATTTTAAAATATTATAATAGTATACGTAAATTAAAGATCGAGATTTATTTTTCTATTTTTTAATTAAATTGATTAATTAAAAAATTCATATAAACAAGTGACAAATGAAGTGAGTTGTATAGTATTAATAAATGATATTATTAGCTCATCTTATTATAACAACTCCATAGTATTTGATCCACTGTATATCAAGTGTTGAGGTTGGAACAACTTGTGGCTTGGCATTACACGAGAGCAAAAAAAAATTCTTGTTTATTTTTTTAACCATACATATTATTATACTTAAACTTAATCATTATTATCTCTAACCTTAAGACGGATTAAAACAATTACTAAAATATAAAAATATGTCAGTCAATTTAAACTATAATGTGTTTGTCCATTATTAATTCTTTTGAAAAACATGGTGTAAAGGAAATTTACTTTATTTCTGCTTATTCCCAACCTTAGTGACTCAAAAGTGAAAGGTAAATTAATTATAATTTCAAATTGCATGCCTAGTTATCGTTTTAGTAGCACAACAAAACAGTGAGATAATTAGAATCCCCTCTAACAGGGGAAATGCCATGTTATCAGGCAAGGTTCTACCTGCATCAAGACTTGGTCATGAATATAGTGCCTTGTTTGGTGTGCTCATAAGAAAAACATGAAGATTGAGGCGAATCAATATTGATAGGAAACCATCAATATGATTGACGTAACTTTATTAATTTTTTTATAAGATATTTTTTTAAAGAAATAATTAAAATTTAAAATAATATAATTTTATGTAAAACGTAAAAGTGTTATAGAAATGAAATATTTAATTTATTGAGAATTTATAAAATGTTATAAATAAAATATAAGATGAATTTGTTGGAGTTATGAAACATAAAAAAATTGAATTAAAACTGGGTAATGGATAATTTTTTAGTCTTCTTATTTAAAAAAAAATTAGGTTTGTATTTAGAATTATTGATGATGATGATGATGATAGTGGTTAACGTCCACTGAGACCAAACTGGTCTATCGAATCTATAATTTTTTTAGTTTTTAATTGTCTGGCTCCTCGTCTTTCTTGGCGAGATTGGTGTTGTAGCTTTCTTTTTTTTCTTTACGGCCTTCCAACTTCCTTTATCTTGCATCTCCTTCATCTCTTCTGGTTCTTAGGATGTTGGTGTCTTAGTTTCGCGATCTATTGTGTTCGTCCTTTTGAAGATAGTCAGAGAAGAAGTTTGGTCTAGGAGATCTGCTTTGCTGTTAAATGAAGATTTATTGTGTGCAGTGTTTGAATCCTCATAACTATTGATGCTTGAGGGGTTGTCGAGTCCACTTTTTTGTTGTTGGGCGGGGCTTTCTCCCTACTTGTTTTGAGAGTTGTTTCTCTCTTGCCCGATTTCTTGTGATTCAGAGTTTTCTCTAGAGTATTCTTCTTTGACGACAGTGTAGTGTTCTTTTTGTGCTCCTTCCCACCATGTAGATTTGTGGTGGTTTTTTCTAGCAGAATTTTTCTGGGAGGCTTTTGGGCAATTTTTGGCTAGATGGTTTGTATCAAAGCAGGATCGACATCGGAAGAGGACACTTTCATAATCGAGTTTCTGGTTCCACACATAGTCTTTACTTGTTAGGTTTATTTTAGTTGGGAATCTAGAGCTAAAGTCCATTTCCACACAGATGCATGCATAGGTGGTTCTTGCATATTCCTCTGTTTCTAGGCACCTACAGTAAAATTTCCCAATTGCATTTCCCATGGCTTTTAGCGAGGAGAGATTCCAGAGATGCAAGAGTAGGCTTGGAAATCTCACCCAAACTGGTGCTGAGGTTATGACTGTTGTTGAGGGATCGAATGATGGGTTCCATGGCTTCATGAATAGGCCTGAGTTTTCCCAAAACCAAGGGCCGGAATCTAGAATACATTGTCTGCTTTTAAGATTTTCAAAATCTACTATAAAGAAACCCCTAGCACAGGGTTAGATATTAATTTCATCAGAAATGACAGGCTTCCATACCTCCGAGATCCAATTGAGGAGAGTTGTCAGCCGCGGCCAAAAACCATTGAACCGACAGATTATGGCACTTTCAGAAAACTTCAAAGCCTCATCGAGTGAGGCCTGGACCACCTGGACAGTGGGAGCTAGGGCTTCGTTGACGATATGGGTAGGAGTTTGCCCTCCATTAATTTTTCATTTTTAAAATAATTTTAAGAATATTTTTAGTAGAGAAAGATGAATAAACAATAAGAAAATTATTATCATTAATATCATTTTTTATAAAAAGGTTAGTAATATTAGTTTTTATATTGCTTTCAAACAAATCAATTAACATGATAATGCAGATTTTTAAAATAATAAGATTGTATTTCTAAAACAAAGATTTTAGTAGAGGGTTCCTTACACAGTTCACAGAATATTATCTAGATAATGGTTTATATTATACATATTCATTTTTATTTGAATTTTTGCAATTAAATAAAAATTTTCAAAATAAATGAGTAAATCAAGCGATTTTTTTTTGCCATGCTTGGCCCCTTCAAATAAGCATTCATTTCCAAATAAAAGTAATGAAGAAGTTGTCAAAATATATGGATGAATAGATAGTTGTGCCACATATTCTATTATAACTATACATGTTATTATTAGAATATAATTATAATGTATATAAAATTTTAAAAATATATTATTTTTTAATTATATTATATATATATATATATATATATATATATATATTTAAAACAAAACTACCCGGTGGCAATGTCCAAAAGCAAGGGTAGTGATATTGTCACCACTTGGCTCTTGTTTAAATTATGGTGACATCACGATACACAAACTTGATAAATACAAAAAAAATATTAAGTGTAAACTCAATTCATTTTTTTTGCGATAACATGATATTTCACATTGCATATCCTTCCAAAATGGTAGGATGGGCTCTTTGAGTATCATTTCCAAACACAAATTTAGGTTATAGAAGATAGTGTGAGGCATCTTTGTTATGACTTTTATTCCATTAAAGAGTCCTAGTAGAATAAAATGAGCGGTTATTTTAGGTTCATAGTGACTTTCCAAACATTAAAGAACTTTAGTCAGCAATTTTAGCTCACTTAAATTTAACAGAAAATGGTTATAGTGTATTCAATTACACATTTTTTATGACTCAATCATTGTGTTTGGGTTGATAAGGATAATATGTTTTAAGATTAAAATATTCCTTATCCAACTATCACCATGTAGACATGTTCATGGTAGCTATTAAGGGCACAATGTAAGAGCCATGCTATTGTTGGCACTTGATCGAATTCAATCTAGTGTTCTTTGACTTGTTTGAGGCTCCCTATGTTTTATCCTTTCATGAGGACATCCTTAGATTTTTTTTAGATTTTTATTATTTCTGTATTTAGCCAAATACATTTCTAGGATGATGAGGAAAGGCTTCATGAGAAGCAACCACCGTAGCAAAAATTTCAACGTTAATCCCTTTCACTAGTCATTAGTTTGGATCCTAAGTGTACTGGGCCTTGGCAGATTATATAAGTTTACAAAAAATAGTGGATTCACACTATATTACTTAGAATGAGCTTTCCATTAAGCCCTAATATTCTCAATTGTAAATTTGTATGCCTATTTTATGAAGGGAACATGTTGTGCATCTCTTAAGGGGCCGAATTTCGTATTTTTTATTGGATAATATTCTATTATAAATTATATCTAGAAAGAAAAGTGAGCCTAGTGATGGACGATAGGGTTGTCCAATACCTTCCCATTGGTATATCATATTCATAGTTTTGGGTACCAGTTGTTAAGAATGGACTAACAAGTTCAAGTCTAGTTTTAGGGCAGTGATTAGGTGGCATATGTTCATAGTTTAAAAAATGTTGTTGGTGAGAAATAGGGTATGCAATCAATTTTTTTAAGATACATCTTGTCTTGAGACCTTTCCAATGACACTTTATTTCATTTCCCCATTTTGATATCAGATTGTTCACCTAGAGCTAAGATAAGTTCTTGTATCGATTTTGAGGGTGTGGTCTTCACAACTTGTCTCACAAAGTTTTATGGTAGTTACATTAGTAGGTGGGAACATCAAATTAGATTTCCAACTTGAAATCATTGAAGTACTAATCAATTCCCTTTAAAAATAATTTCTTTTCCTCATTCTAACCGAATCTAATAGAAATGATTATATGGAAATCTTTACAAAATCAAATCCCTTATAGGCCCTATTAATCAATTATCATAAGATCTTCTTGGATAAAATTAAAGACCTTGTTATGGTCAAATTAAATTTTTTATTGCATGATTAGGGGGTTCTTGCGAAGTCCTTTCCAATGAATGTGCTCTATATCTTATTCTAGCTTTGTCTCATCTAGGTGATACCTCAAGTGTTTGTGGAAAAGTTAATGTTATTCAATGCTTTGCATATACATTGTGAATAAAGGAACATAATTTAAAATTTAAAAAAAAAAAAATAATGGTTGGGAGACATATATATCCTATGTAAAAGTGGAAATTTTGAAAAAAAATAAATTAAGTAAAAACAAAAAGGCCCATCTCATCCTCCAAGGCTCTATTTGTCACTTTGTTGCATGAGAGATAATGACTTGAGAGCTTTGGTTTGAGGGTAGGGATGCATGCATTAGTGTGGATAAATTTCCAAATAGTTCTAAACACGCTCTTCTATCATCTTCCTCCATTGTTCATATTTTCATAGCTTGTTCCTCACTTGATTACTTATTTAAAGTTGCTCTAGAGTGTTGCTTTTTGGTTCCATTAATGGTTGGTTAGATATATATTTTGTTGTGTTTTGGATGTTTAATGTTGAAAAAGGGTTAGGCTTGAATATCATGAATTGTTGGTTAAGTTGTGTATTGGTTTTCTTCTACGAGTGTTGGATTTAGTTCAATGGTTGTTGGTACAAATGGTTCTTTTGCAAATTTATATGAAGTTATGAAATGGGGAGGAGGCGGTGAGAGTGATTAAACCCTTTATGCCCTTCCCAGTCAAATCCCTATGCTACCAAACTCTTCCAACCATTTATGTAGCTTGACCCTCTTCAACATAGGGTCAAGAAACCCATTGCTCAAACCACTACAACCCCTTTGCTGCTCCTTCTAGTTGTCCATTATTTTAGACTTATGCATAGATCCTAAGCTAACACTCCCAACAACAACCCATTACACCCATATTGCACCTCATGTGATGTGGCTATTCTCTCCAAGATATCTTCTCATCTCATATCTTGGCCTCTTTCATTTTCATACATACATGGTCACCCATTGGCCCTCTTACAATAATCAGCCACACCAAACTCCATTCCCAAATCTCTCCTTCACCTATGTATGCACCTAAACATCCAAAAACTGCCCATAATGGTAGATCCCCTCTCCTTTTCACCAGATACTCCTAACCCCACGACTCCTTGGTCACAACCACCCCTTCCATGAGTGACAAGCTCCCCCTAATTCATTAGTGTGCCACCCAAGTAGTCTCTCCAACAGAGGACCACTACAACACACAAACAAAAGAAAGGGTTGGGGCATCATTCCATTAGGGTGGAACCACCATCACCCCACAAGGTCACCAAGTTCAAATAAACATAAAAAAATCTGAAATTTATATGGGTCAAACTTTGTGTTATTTAAAATTTTCATTATTAATCTCGATTAAGTTTTGTATATGAAAATTTTAATATATATAGGATTTAAACTATATATGTTAGAAAATTAAACAAAAAAATTGGTGGTTATATATAAGCATAAATTAAAAAATTTATTGTGTAAGATTTATACATATGAAGCTTGAAACAAAAATATCTCATATAGTTGTGAACCATAACTAAAATTTCATAACCTCTCTCTCTCTCTCTCTCTCTCTCTCTCTCTCTCTCTCTCTATATAATATATATATATATATATATATATATATATTGACACCTTGTATTTAACATTTGATATTTCCCTAAAGGCACACTATCAATATTGATTTCAAAACTTTGTCATCCATATTTGCAATTGCACCCAAAAATATTCCAGACAAACTAAAAAAATTCCTACTTGGACACTACAGTGGCATGAGTCCATGGTTCAGTCCATGTTTTCAATGGCATTGCAAAACATAAATAGTACCTTTATTTTCACTTAGAGACAGGTACCAAAATTAAGCCTAATTAGAGTCCTCAAGGTTTGAATTTCACCAAACTCAAAAATACCAATTTGAATTACATCCCAACAATCATGTATTTGAAAGCTAATTTCACAAATGCAATTTTTTTTAGGGTTTCCTCCTCTGAATTTGATTGATCTAGCCCTCGAATTAACACTTAGCTAAGAATTTCCTAGTGCTAAATATTGCTCAATTTGAGCATGATTTGCGCCAAATGAGATATAGTTTAATGTTGATGTACAATATATCCCTATAAGCTTATTTAAACTTATATTCATTTTTACATGCAATTTTGGGCATCCAAGCTAAAATCCATGCATGAGGGCCTTTTCCTTGAATTGAGCCCGGTTCGAGGCCATGCTTTATGAAGTGTTGGGGAAAGTTTTCGGTAGAAAGGGAGGTCTATTTTTGTTCTAGAAATTATTTGAACAATGAAATAATATCTTGGATCTTTGATGCACAGGCATCAACCCCTAGTCAACAACTTTTAATTAGAGGTAAGGGGGTCATGAAGATTGTAAAAAGGGAAAAACATTTATCTCCAATTGTAATTTGTGTAAACTAGAATTAGTGGATTTTTGATGTAATTACATGTGTCTTGATTTTAGAAAAATATATAACTATTAGGTTGTTAGCTTGTTTTAATGAGTTGGTATTATGGTAAAATGGTCTTTTGTAAATTTAAGAAGTGTCAAGTTGAGATGTTAGATTGTTAAGACATATGTCAAAATTGTCCCTGCTATGTTATGTTAGGATATTTCTTAGCCAATAAGAAACTGTATATGTATACATATGTACAGTTAGTGAAGACAAAGAGCCTTTCAGAGATCAGAGCAAGGATAGCTCTAAGAGAAGAATTCGAATAGCTTGGAGAGCTAAGGCCGAGAATCTATGAAATTTCTTTATAAATGCTTTATTTTGGGAATTAATGGGATGGGTTAATTCACGATTTTTAGGCTGATAGGCCTTCCTTTGAAAGGGACTTTCGTCGTCCCTTTGGTTCTCAGGCTGACATCTGGCGTCGGCGGGCATAACCGCAGAGTTCTGAAAGCGCGATCATACTCATTGTGCGTTTGAGAAATTAGTGACATTTTCTTCTAGAGCTTATGCATTCATAAACACAGTAGTAATGGCACATTGTGTTCTCGAAAACCTTGGTCCCTGTTTTGCGGTGCAACTCTACTCTGCATCAACTGTTCTCCGCTTTCCGTGGTTCCATGACGATCAAACTACCAACAACCTTCTCAGCAGGATGCCCTACAGCAGGCTTATTATAAATTCTGAGAGCATTCTCGCAGTAAGTTTTAGATTCCCTTAGTTTCCCTGTTTTGTAGTATAGGTCTGCCAGACGGACAAAAACTACAGCGGCAGAGGGATGGTTCTCACCTTTCGTAGATTTCAGCACAGTAAGGGATTTCTGATAAGGAAAAACATCATCATCATATCTGCGAACGCAGCTGGAAATCGTGAGAATAACATTATTTCTTCCAGGTCAGCTCATAGACATGATGACCCTTGGCATCCTTTTAATTTATTGATCTCTGTCATATGCAAGCTTTAATTTTCTTACAACCTGTGTATTCTATTCAACGCACGACAATTAGGCCTGATAGTATATGCCTGCCCAAAAACAGGGCTAAACTCCATCCATGACACATATGTGAAATGTTCTGGTTAAAATCTTTGTGAAATACCAATACGAACCTCCCAGATTACTATTATCTTGATCGCATGGCTTTAATGTGTAAAATACAGGCTTTGAATCCTAAATTGGTGCCTTGATGCTCAATAAGTCCATTCCTTATTTGTTTTTGAGGGTTTCGTAACTCATAACATCCACTGTCAGTATTCTTCTTCATTTCTTGATGAAAGTAGCTATGTAATTACACAAAAACACTGTCAAAAATCCCTTGATAATTAGCTCTTGCGTGATGAACAAGAGTTGAATGTTCACGGATTGTTTGGATATTTTTCCTCCCAGAGCTCAAATCCTTGCACCTCAAAGACTTAGTCTTGATAGTTCATGACAAACTTTTCTATATCTCCAATAATAGGAGACCAAACCCTAACAGTGAGTGCTTTCCTTTAACAACATACTTATGTTATTTTTGTGAGCATCATAGAGAAACTTGAAACTAAATTTAGTCCACTTTAGGACTTTCCAGTAGGAGACTGTGACATAATTCTGCAAGCAATTTCTTCAAAACAATTAATCAATATAGATGTTTACCCCCAGGATCTTGATCAATAACCTTTTGAGATCCACGAATTGCCCAATCTTTTTATCCTATGAAAGAAGCAAGTTTTCCACAGAGACAAACGAATCTCCTTGTTCTTTATTTTAGTGCCTTGATCGCTGAAGTAGGGCTTCTATATCTCACCCAAGCATTGAATTACCAGCTTCACTGAGAACCCTAGACTGTCTTTGACACTTGATTATGTCGTGTGTTTGTGGCACTAAAAACCATTTGTTGTCGACATATTAAACATTCTCCTCGACATCTGAAACTTGGCATTTCTATGCTAATAATTAGACAGTGTAGGCATCTCCTTTGAAACATTTGGCAGCTCTACTTGGCACCTATCTCTGTCTTGGGCATTGGTACTTATCATTTAATGCTTAATTGGCAGCAAGTAGGGTGCCATAATTTATTACGGTGTTGTTTTTAAGCGATTTTAATATGAAGGGAATTTACCCTCTCTGCAAGACTATGGCTATCAGTAGCTTGGCCTCTCCTTGCTCTCACATGGATGTAGTCTTTGGGTGGCTCTGAAGGCTTGGCACTTTGTGCATATTGTTTTGAATTCACTTCAGGCTTCCCACTGTGGATTCCTTCTTTTGCATCAGAGTTTGAATCATCCTTTTCCTTATTAGCATCTGCACTTTTGGGACGTTTGCTTTTGGATTCATTCTGTAGTAGGAAAACAACAGATCTGTTAAGAGTGTTCTGCCATGAAAGCAGGCTAAAATACCTACAAAACTGCATGTCATACAAACCTATTTCACTTAATTTGACTCAAAAAAATGAGTTAATAAGGAAGTTGGGTTACTTTGACAGAAATTATCACCTTTGCTTAAATTATCACATACATTTGCTTGCTATTACATTTACTTTCATATGATTTTATACTTGTTGGAATCGTTTATTTTATTTTATATATTCAAACAAAATTGTCAAACATATCCATTGTCACTTACAATGTTTTCTTTCTGGATGGCAACAGGTATGGATACAGGCTACTTACGAATGTTGTATGCGTGTTGTGAAGAAATTCAGCAACAGGAACTTACCTTACAAGATATGCAGACAAGGATCTTGCCACAACAATTATTGCCGCTTTACCGTTTGCGCCCAACAATTGAGTTGTTAAAGAAAATCAGAAAAATACTTAAGCTAACAATTCACATTTATGAAAGAGATACCATGGCCCATCATGGCACCACAATAAACACTAATTGTTGTTGCTGATACCATGGCCCATCATGCATATATGATTAGCTGCTTATTCTCAATTACAACCATATGTGATAGAATGCTTTTATTGTACATATGTTTAGAAGCCAACGAATACTTGCATTGTATATATGTTTAGTTATAACCTACCAAGCACATCTCTATGTGTAAACCATATGTTAAAGTGAAATGCAATAGTCATGCTCCTACTATTTAGTTCACTCATCAATGGTAAATGTTTCACTTTCTTTACAACAGCTTTTATGCCTTCAAAGAATTTGTCATTTTGTTTCTTAGCTATAGCAATGATCTGATGCAATAAAACTTTGATTAGAAGTCATTTTTCTAGATTCAAATAGAGGTGTTCATCTTTTATTTATTTAGGATTGTATATATTAATGGGAAGGACTATCCTGTGTACATGGTTATGGTCATATGTACCATATTTATTTTCCAATTACTCACTTTCCATGACATGCATCTGATAATTAGTTGGTACTAACTTTAGTGCCATGTCAGCTGAGCTGTGGTCTCACTGTAAAAATGTGAGAGTTTACCATTGCTGGCCTAGGTTCGGCTCCTAGGAAAAATTAGAGAATTCTCAGCCATATACCCAGAAGTGCAGTTCTGATATGAATAGATTTTCGTAGCATATTGGGGAAATCAGTCCCTGACTTGGCCAAAAAATAAGGGGTCTTATGGTAAGGAGAAAAGAAAAATTTAACCCCGCAATCATATCATCTAAATTTAATTTAAAGCACTGGCCTGACAAAGGTATAATAACAGAATAGAAATCATGATCAAGTCACATCTTGTTTCTAGCATTATTTTCCTTGCAAAATTTAACTCACTTCTTTTGTGGACTGCAAGGTTCATCATTCAAATTCACAAAGCTACTTTAAATCTATTGAGGGTTAAAATGGAACTATTTGGTATTTTTGTGTGTGCTTGTGTAATTGAAGCTGAACATAAATGCAAAGGTCATCTTTGTTCTTCCCTATCCATTTCCATTCAATGTACTTAATCCTCTTGTCCTACCCGCTGGTGTGTCCTTTGATGGTTTACTATTCACAAGAATGTCATATGGCAGGCAGTGAGGTGATGTGATGCTCATCAATGATAAAAGCAACCATAGAAGTTCAACAATCTCAAGTAAAGTTTATACATAATTAGTTTGAGAGTCGATTGAATATGGATTTAGTTCATATCGAAATAGATTCATCTAGGTTTACAGTTAAAGCACAGTTCAACCAACTAATTGAAGATGTGCATCCTTGCATTACCATGTTTAACATATATATCAAACTAACTATTTAAATATACGCATCTATGCATCCTTGCACTATCATAATGAGCATATACATCAAACCAAGTTATGTCAGGTTAATAGTTTATGTTCAATGCATTCTATACACTGTCTAGAACCAGATCATACTCTGGAACGAGGTTCTTTTAAATTATTTGTTTGTGTTCATTGCATTCAATACACTGTCTAAAACCAGATCAGATTGTCCAAAACCAAGTTATTTGTTTATGTTCACTGCATTCAATCCACTGTCTAGATTCCATACAAGGGTTACAAGTTTATATAGATTTAGTTTGAGAGTCGATTGAATATGGATTTAGTTCATATCGAAATAGATTCATCTAGGTTTACAGTTAAAGCACAGTCCAACCAACTAATTGAAGATGTGCATCCTTGCATTACCATGTTTAACATATATATCAAACTAACTATTTAAAATACATATAGTTAATGTTATAAACTTATCAAACTTAAAAAACCCAATAGCCTGTCCCTAGCGATTCTCCATATAAAATTAAGGAATGGTCACTCCTCTGACAGGATTGTAAGAAAAAACAACCTTGGCAGGCATAAATGTAGCCTGATGTTTTGACTGACAATTTATAATATTTAATCATTGACCTTTTATAATGTTCACGTAGTTAGGAATTGATTGGCCAAACCACACAAATAAATAATTGACTTTTTCACGGGTGGATGCTTTTGGCATGCTGCCATGGTCTCAACTTGGAATGCCAGTTAATCATTCACTGCAAAGCATCACAACCTTCCTGTGTGCAGTCTGCAACATAAGAACTGGCTTGAAAGTTCCACTGGCAACTGGATCACATTACTTTGACACTTTTGGGTACCAAAAAATTAATATAAAGTAGCATTCTATTTGAGTTGTTATTGTCCTATAAATAAACTTCAGACCAATAGATTTTTTATTGTTGCTTGCCCCAATATTTTATTTTAACGACCAAATACTTTTAACCCAAAATTAAGAATCCTAATCAACACAATTTCTATTTTATTTAATATATGAACTTTTCAGAAAGCATTCTAACATGTAAACAATAATAGAACGTGTTACTAGACTATTAGCAGCCACCCCACGCGAGGACACACCTCCCAGAAGTGGATGCAGCTGCCCCTCCTGAAGCTCTCTACTCAGAAAAGACAGTGTGGAATTAGGTGGCAACCCTAAACAAAGATTAATGGTTTGACTGTGAGAGTCACTTCTGGAGGTGGACAGAGCCTGATGAATCAAATTTTTTCTTAAGATTTTTCCCATGGGGGACTTGGGAATTGAATTGACAAATGCTACTCGACGTATCTTCTTGTATGGTGAAACCTGCACTCAACCATAGCATATATTTTCTCTTGGAAATTAACATCTTCAACAAAAGAAAACAAAGTTTAGGTTGAGACAGAGTAAGGAAACATATATAAACTCAAGTGCTCCATTTACATGTTTTGCAACAAAATTTATGACATCCTCTTCACAGAAATTGTTGTTTGACTTCTTCACAACAAATGCCATCGGTATTTGACCTGCTTCATGATCAGGATACCTACCACACACACCCCAGAAGCAAGAGAGTTTCATGCTTAAATAAATAGCATGTCTGCAAGAATCTTTGGCTTAATTTGAAAACGAAAAAGGACATCAGCTAATGTTTCAAAGGTCGTCTGGTCTACCAGCCCAAGTGTTCAATTCTAACTAAAACTTGAAAAATATTTGCTAGCTAAACAAGTGGTAAATCTAACTGCATATAGACATTTGAAAGCATATCAGATCAACAAGTGGGAACTTTGGAAGTATATCAGATCAAGAAGTAGTAAATGGCACTCACGGAATAACAACAGCATCAGTAATATCTAGGTTCGAGAGGAGCAACTCCTCTAATTCCGCTGGAGCAACCTGACAAAATATAAGTCTTCTCTGAGAATATCAATATTTTGGGTTTGCATTTACTATAAAAAAGGTCCTTGAAATGCTATGTACCTGAAATACTTTGTACTTGATCAACTCCTTTATTCTGTCCACAACAAAAAGGAAGCCTTCCTCACCGATGTAACATAGATCCCCAGTTTTCAGCCATCCTTCTGAGTCTAAAGTTAACTCAGTAGCTTCAACATTACCAAAATATCCTGCATGGAGAAGCTGAAACCTTCATATATTGTTTTTGGGAAAAATAAATCTACGGAAGAGACTGTTATGACATCATATTTAAGCTGTGATTTGGGAGCTATCATAGTGCCTTCATGCACCACTTTGTGGAAGCATAGATTTATTGACTGGAGAATACCCTTCAAGAGGTTAAGTTAATTACCCAAAATCAAGAAACCTCTATATATGGCCATTATAAGTGGATTTCTGGTGTCAGTGGCTTTCACAAGCTCAAATTCAAACGTCCACCACATATTCAAATGTCCCAAGCATTGACACATGCCAGTTGATTCTCGCAAAATAATTATAAAATCACGTCAAAATGTACGGGGGGATTAAGTCTACAGAGATACGGCTAAAGAGTTGGCCACAGGGAGTTTTAATTGGTGTGAACATGTTGACTTTATCCGTTTTTTTAACTTAAGGTCATTTTACGCTAAAAAGAGATGTAAATTCTTATAATTCTTACATTCCATGATTTTGGGGGTTCCAAGGTTTAAGCCATGCTTGTATCGTCATATTCATTGGTTTAGATCTATTTATTTTGTGTGTTGTGGTTAATTTATGGGTAATCAATTTCAAAAGAGTGCGAGTTTATAAGAGTGTTTTAGTAGGCCCATATTTAAACTCGGGGTCGTCTTATACTGCCTAATAATTCACTTGGACCAACATCTCTTCTAAAGAAATTCAACATTTCTGATTTAATAATCCTATCGGCCTCTCTTTGTACCTTTTGGGACAATTGCTAGTATAAATATTCTGTGAGATATCATATGGATACTAGGCGAAGACTAGTATCTAAGCTATGTATGTGTTTGTCCTTTTCTAATAATTAAAAAAAGGCTCCTTATGTAAACCAATTGTCAACAACGAGGGGATCTATGAAATACCATTGCTAGTGAAGTCCTTTGCAACTTGAAAGTGTAGTGAGGAGTCCCCTGAACGAGAGAGATCTGCCGAGTTTTACAACGAAGTGTGAAGACAGATCGATTTGGGCCCAGCCTGAAGAGTGGAGAGGTAGTTTGTTCTGGAACCCATGTTTGCAACCATTGTTCGACTTCGATCGCTCCTGTTCATCGTGGCCGGAGGATTGAGCCCACGCCGGCAAAGCGCATGGCCACTAATTCACGGTCACTTGGATAGTTTTTGCGAATGCTCGAGCGCCTTCGGGTTTGAACCTAGTGACCTGTAAAGCCAAAGCAGAAGTTTTTTTATGGTGTTGGGTTTCAACCATGAGCATTGTTGCTCTTTTTCAGGGAGTTTTGTTTAGTTAGTGTCCCTGAGGGATTATACCAAGAATGAAAACAGGTGCGAACGAGGGATTGAGGGTAGTTTGTGGCCGACTACATCAAGCATTAGAGAAGAACCTACGTGGATAATCAATAAGTAGCTTGAAGGGCTGTGTCAATCTTGGAAACCATTTTCTAGACCATGCTACCCTCTAGAGCAATGTCAACATTCAGCCTGGCAGGGGCTTATTTCTAGCCATGGATGGCTCATTAGATACCAAAGATCAATCCAATTTGTAGTAGTAAGCACATGGTCAACAAAGGGAAATCCAATGAATGCATTATATATTTGAGTTGATATATTATACAATTTCAAGCTTAAAGTTCAAAAGAAGATTCTAGAAACAACGCTTCTGACTTTTCCAAAGTTGACAAGCGTCTTGTAACCCAAATTCACCTTTTGACCTTGGGGTTATGAACCTAACCTTGATTTCATCTTCACTTTTAATTAGGAGGAATGTGTAACTAATTATTCAAGATTTTTTTGAATGAAAGTATCCAGGTTTAATTATATTACTCTTCAAGTTCTCAATGATTGATTCTTCCTCTCATGTTCTTATTTACATCTTTTAAAAATTGTATGTTAGCTTGTTTAAGGTTGAAGAGGAGCAGTAACATTTATTTTAGCTATCTCAAGAAGGGATTGGTTAGTTAAGTTGGCTATTGTTGTTTCCTCATTTTTATCATATTAATGTATTCTTGAATTTTTACTTATTACTATTCATGGTCTTTCATATCATAATTTTTACAATATTCATTGTCTTTTATATTATAAATTTTGCAATTTTTTGAGTGGAGAAATGTTTATCTAGCTTGGTTGGTAACCATAAGGCATATGAATCCATTTTGATTTCCTATAGTTCTTTATATTATTAGTAAAATAGGTTATGTCACTTTACCCTTTTCTCCTTTTTTTTTAATCATTTATATTTGCTTCCATAAATAGGTAACTTAACAATTCATTTGATCAATTTACTCTATTTGGATCGACAATCATCCTTGTTAGTCAGTTTCTACTTTTGTAAGTTATTTTTTTCATCTATGTGATAGTCTCTAGATTATTGTATAAGTACCTCATGCATTTCAAAGAAAGGATGAAAAAAATAACTTACAAAGGTACTTGCAAAATCATATGGAATGTAATGATGGTTATGCATGAGGTACTTACAAAATAATCTGAGGCAGTTTTTACCTTTGTAAGTTATTTTTTTCGTCACATGGTCTCTAGATTACTCTTTTTATACTATTTTAATCAAGTAATACAAGATAAAATGTCCAAGCTTGATCAAGATAACCTTTGTAACATAATGGTTTCATTTCCCACTTTTTTAATTAGATAAAATTTTATAAAACTTACAATGGTAATATTCTAAGTCTTTCAACAATCCACCTAACACCTTATAATTCAATTTATTTTAGTAGAGATACCATAAGTAGAGAGTAGTTAGTTTTTATACTTGTTTCAAAATAGAATTGCAATGATAAAAATTTCACTTTTTAGCCCCTTGGCGCTTGAAAATCTATGATCGATATTAAGATTTATGGTTGTAAATTTCCAACCTTGTATATTGGAACTTGATATTGGCCTTTAACTTAAGCTTATAGTTACATAGTCAAACCGAGGACTGGCACAAATTTCTAGTACTCATAAGTCTAATTTTGATCATCTAATTTTCCTTGAAATTGGTCATGAACCACTATGACAATAAATATTTAGTATCTTAAGTATTTTTCCACCCCAAATACACATTTTTATTATGGATTTATTGGTTTATTGGAGGGCTTATTTGATTTACCAAGGTGATTAATTTTACCTAGTTTATTTCTCCCTTGCTTCATTCAATTGCTGAGCAAAATTTGGGCTTCTTTTCCAACATGTTTGAGTGAGAACGAACTGTTGTTTGCATTTTTTAGTTTTTTATTCTTAATTTTCAACCATGCTAATTGGTAGTGATATAAGCTTAATATGAACATTTGACTCCTTTTCCAAGTATCCTTGCATAAGCAATTTGCATGGCTATTTGTTTAGACCCTAGTTAACATTGAGAACTTATCTAGAACATTTTTTTGGTTGTATAAGATTATTAAAATATTGTTTTTTTCTATTTGGAGTTTTTTGGTTTAAATCCAGTGAGTTCATCTTCCCCTTACTCTACACATATTAACCCATATTAATCCTTTTCATCTATCCAAGGAGAAAAATGAGGAAAATACTCAATTTTGGGCCATTCTAAGAGGAATTGCATGTAATTTCCTCATCTCTCCTTCTTCCACCTTGTATTTATATAGAATCAATACCATATGAGGTGTGAGTAGCCTTTGTCTCATGCCAAAATACCAAGATGTGAGTCATTGAACCAACTACCACGTGTAGAATTCATCATAATGAATGCACATTATAACAAAAAGTATCTAATTATTTTGTATTGGATCCTGTTGACAGTGTTGAACACTGCCAAAATACAATGGGTCTCCCTAATGTGAAGTCCCAATTAGATTTCACACCATTTGGAGTAGGATACGCATTTAGAGTATCGGCTTGACTGCCATAACATAAAGGTTCGCCTTGGTTTCAATGGATAACATAAGAGATTATATACATAGACCTTGAACAAGCAAGTAAGTTGACATTGTGAAACACTGATTTCACTATGTAAAAAGAGACCTTCATGAGTGGGAGATGAGAGTGACTATATGGAATGAAGTAATAGTTCTAACCTAAGATAGATACACATAAGCATGAAAATATTTGTTAGAAAAATAGTTCACATAACGATTATTGAAGCAAATACAAAACACATTCAACAAGATGAGTACCAAAGCCACCAAAATAGTACAATTTCTCCAGTATATATGAACACAAAATATATTGTACACATCCCAAGAATAGTCCTGAAACATTTGTAATACATGTATGAAAATGTGTTGGCTACTTGAATTTCAATTAGGTAAAAGATCCAAGTGCACAGTTACAATGATGAGGCATTAGTTCCAATAGTGGAACATTAAGTCACTTATTGCTTCTCCAAAGAATATTTTTCTCTCCTATGCCAAGTAGAGAAGCCAAGAATAGCTCTATAAAGCTTTTAGCCTCAAAAATCCCTTCGCCTGAGGTATGAAGTTGCTTTTATAATAAGAGGAATGACTTTTCACCCCCCCTTGACTCTTGGTTTACCCTCATAACTCATGGACTTCTAATGCAACAACCCTTGTGAAAATTCCATGTAATAAAAGTTAATAAAGGAAAAATAATAACCACGGTTGATGAGACACTCATTCCAAGCTGAATGTTGGGAAAGACATCCTAGTGTGGGAGTTCATTGGTTTATTATGGCTAAGGAAATAGGCAAAGGTAATGGCTAAGGCTTTGGAAAGGAAAAATGGCATTTTTGGCACATTTATTTATGAAACTAAAGGAAATTAGGAGAAAAGGAAGGTGAAAGGTCACAGGTTGGATGTAAGGAGGAAAATAATGGAAAATAACGGAAAATAGAGGCACTTCTGAGGATCAGTTGGTACGTTTGGTCAGTTCAATTTTGGAGCTCTCTCATTAGTCTCTCTCTCTCTTTCTCTCTTACTCTTGGACACTTAGAGTTTCTTGGAGAACTTTGGCATTAGATTAAGAAAGGAAAAGAAGGCAAGAGGAGGGAAGGAGCAAGCAAGGAAGAGTAGGATCAAGGAACTACAACATGATTCTTAGTAGGTATCGATTTGCATGTGTGTTTTCCCTACTAGATTTGGCATGCATGGTATTGCATGCAGTTCTTTGCTATTATGGCATGGGTTTTTCCAGGTATGAAAATGTTTTTAGCTTAACCTTGCCATTTCTAGATAGCCATGGTGTGATGGGCTTCTCATGTTTTGGTTGAGTTGGATTTCCAAATGGATTCGAAGCTGAGTGAGATCAATCTCTGAATAATATAACACATGGCCTAGTAACCCCTGAACCAGAGTGTGGGTTGCGGTAAAGCCATATTTTATGTTTCCTCGGTGGGCCTAGGAATCCTCGATCAGTGAATGGTGGGATATATGGTAAATCCTAGAGGTGGGTGCTCTCCATCAGGCCTAGTAATCCTGGAGTGGGATATTTCGTAAAGCCTAGAGAGTGGGTCTCGATTTAGGGCCTAGAGATCCGGTGTGGATTGCAGTAAAGCCCAAGAGACTAGGAGATAGGAAAATTCCTCATGGTGTAGATGGAGAAATTCAATGGCATCCATGCTTGTTTTGGCCTAGTGATCTGGTGGAGATCATGGTAAATCCTGTTACTACATGTTTATTGTTTGGCCTAGTGATCTAGGATGGATTACAGTAAAGCTCAGTTTCTGTTGATGAGAGTTAGGTGGTTAAGCCTTAGGATGCCTTGGTTGGTTCTTTTGGTTTGAGTCCTGTTGTCACTCACTACAAAATGTGTTTTCAGTTGCCCAAAGTGAAAAACAGTAATGAAGTTTGAAGCAAACTCCCAATCAAAGGCTCTCAAAGCTAAATCATACCCTTTCCATTAGATAGTGCTCTGAATAAATTTTCCAGCAGTATGTGGAAGTCCAAAAATGGACTTCTGGACCATAAGTTAGAGCAGATTGAAGCTACCTTTTGAAAGAAAGAAAGCAAAGAGAAAATGAACAAGGGTAAGGCTCATCGCAAATCACAATCAAAGTTTTTCTGAAGCAATAGTAGGGTAAGGTAGTGAAATTTGCGATTGACCGATCGCTAATATTGTAAATTGCAAATCGGAGGTCTTGACAACGATAGATGGGTAAGAAATCAGAGGTTTGGGGTGAATCAACATATCAGCGATCGCAAGTACCAGAGGGTACAACCAAATACAACGTCATGAAACTGCCAAAGGTCAATAACATTAAAATTTTCCAAGTTTTGGGGTTCTAGTGTTAAAGCACTGGGGAGGGCCAATTGCCATTAACAAAGGAAATCAGTTGCAAAACCAAAGAAGGGTGGGCCTTTTCTCTCTCCTCCAACAGTACGCGTGGCAGAATATTATTGGTCCCGATAAATCCACATGGCATTTGGCATTAGCATGACGTGGTGGTATGGAGGGACACGTGGCAGGCTGATTTAGTATTTTTAGAGGTCATAAGGAGCCAAAATAGGGTGAAACATGTCACTTCTCACAAGGTGACATGTGGCAGAGGATGACTTCACATCGGAGATCACAAAACAACGTTCACAGGTTGAAACATGTTATTACGTTGAGGTTAAAACCTGATTGCGAATCTGCTGATAAGGGGGCTCCAATAAGGGGGGTTAGTCGCGGTTACATAAGGTGCCGAGGATCCAAGGGCTTAATGTAAATGCAATCGACAATTGTAAGTTTCAGGAGGATGCACCAAAGGACATTGATAACAAATCGCTGATTTTTCGACCTCTGATATTTGGCTCAGCCGTAGGTCATAGCTCACGCTCCTATGATGCAGAGACACTGAAAGGGGTTGAAACAAAGGGAGCCAAAGGAGATAGGGACTCATTGTTTAGTGATGCCTTTTAGAGTAAAAGTCTCGATGCTGTAAAGCTCCAATGGTATGGTACAGGTATTTGAAGGAAGATGGGTCAACAACTGAGGTATTAAATGAAGGCATGGAGCAATTGGAGAGTGATATGGGCTAATGCTGTGGAAACCTCCGCAATAAGAAACCTAGGACATAATTGCCTCATAAATGAATTCAACTGTTTCGCCACCCGTCTTCGGAGAGTAAATGAATGTATGGGGACTCATGAAGGTTAATGGCTTAGCATGGAGCTCCACTCAGATACACAATGAATGATTTCCAGGACATTCCTCACTTCTAGTCGGTAATGGGCAACTCACAGTCAACCAACTCCCTGCTATAGATAACAAGAAATTTAGACAGTTAAGGTGAAAGCATAGATATTGGCCAAGTAGCAGGAGGGATACATTGTGGTAGAGACGTGGCCTGATCAGGGGCCTTCACAGGAACCACAAGATGATATTTTCCTCTATCATTTAGTTTCCTCTTTTCTATTTTTTTGTAACTTCTTTTATTATGTAATTTCTGTTTGTTTTAAAGAAAGGAATCAAATCCTTGGAAATCATTTTGGGCAGCAGAGCTATCATAGGCATAAACAACCAGTAAATGTGACAGCTGGCAGTGGGGTGAGATGAGGGACTTAAGCTGTAGATTGTTGAATGTAAATGGATTGGTGAATATAACTCATTTTGAGGATTAATGAAACTCTTGGATGATTCCAATCATGGAAATGTGCAATATGTTTTCCCCTCTCTAATATCATTCCATATATGTTTTTCTTTCTCTAAAATAGTGTGATGAAGCTATCAGTTTCTCCCTTGTTTGTGATTGTATATTTGTTACCAAGTAGCAAATATACCTGTGTTAGCTATAGATTTACTTAAGTACCTGTAATATGCACATATTTGCTTGAGCTTTTGGATACAAATGTGCCCATGAGTATATGTCCTGAAACCCTAACTAGCACTCCACTCTTGCCACTCTTTCATCTCCTCCCTCTCCCATATTTTTGTTGGAACATTGTGGCTTAGGATTCTGCATTGCAATTAGCCCTGCGCACTGATTTCCCTCCTCTCTTTCCTCCTCTTCACTTTACTACAAAGTTAATATTAAGCTTCCTGTTGTTGTGTGTTGCCTACCAGAACCAGGCATTTCTCTTTGAGGTTGGCCCAATTTACCCCTTGAACATTTGGACCCATGTATTGGATTGAGTTTACCTTCTTGAACGCTGATTGAACCAAGCCCCCTTTTATTTTATTTTTAAATTACGTGACAATTGGAGTGAAACTGAGATTCCCCATTGATAATCTTCCATGCACTCCTCTATTTAAGATGTCCTAGGCATTGGTCTACAATGTACCCAGACGCTGTCTCTAGGAATATTTCTATGTCTCCTAAAGCCCTCGTGCTATGGGTGCCATTAAAAGCGACAAAATCTTTCTGGGGTTGTTGCTGGGGAACATATTAGAATATTTTTCCCTGGGTATGAGAAATTTTTACATTCCCTCTGTTAGGTAAGCAAGGGGAGTTTGGGTTGAAGATCTCTCACCTTGGTGACTCCATTTTTTAATTCTATGGTAAACATCTTGGCGACTCCACTGTCCATATCTCTAATTGATCGCCTTGGATTTCAAGCAGCCTCATACTTGCTCTGATGCTAAACAAACGACAGTTTCCCCTACCTTTGAACTTCAACTCACTCACCTAAAGCGGTTTCAAAATGACCATTCCTGCATTCCTAGCCAACTAATTTGCCCCACTGAATTTTTCATCTATTGTTGGTTATCCCAATCATGTCCCTTCGTTTTATGAATGGAATACCTATTTGTTAGATTCAACGGAAAAAATATATATATATATAAGGTCAAACCATCACCTCAAGGATTTTCATGAATGCATGGAGCAACAGGGTATTATTTTTTAATATGTGCAAATGAAATTGTTCATGTACTCTTTCGAAGAAGATTTTAGAGTTTGGTACAGAACAATACCTTGTGGCAACATGTCCCCCCTAAAGAGTTTTCATATAGCATTTGATCATTATTGCAAAATATTATATCCACTGAATTCTTTGTTTGAAGATTTTTGCGCATAATTTAATGTTGAAAATAATCCTAAGGTTGATGATCCCGCTGAAGATGTTTGTGATATTCCATTCCAAGAATATATACACTCACATCAGGAAGCATTTCCTAGTGGTCAAGAAAGCAAAGAAGGAAACATGATCGAGCTGCAAATAAACCCTCAGAGACCTTATTCAGCTGAATTCGATGATTCTCCTTCTTATGATGAGTACGAATCTGATGGGAAGTTGAGCGATGCTGAACTACACTAGTTCCAGTCATGGGAAGATGCACAGAAAGAAGAGGCTTCAGACCATGATGCACATCCTTCACCTGGACAAGAAGTTGAAGAACCTCCTCCGATTTATTATCCATATTATTCAGAGGAGGATGAGATGGTCGTGGATGTTCAAAGGGAGTCATTTACCAACAAGTGGGGAGCAGGCTTCCAGCAACAAATTTTACAAGTAGAGCCCAAAGTTGAAGGACCAAGCAGAATCTGCGACTGCCTGTTGCAGAAATATTCCTATCAGGAATTCTCTGTAGACTCTCCAGTATATGACTCTTACAACTCAAAAACTAAATATTCTATTGCATATTCCCAAGAGGGTTAGCCCATTGACAAATGGGTAGAAAAAGAGCAACAACGAGCTTTTCTTGAAAAATCTAAGGCCGAGGAGCTGAACAGTGTTTATGGTTGGTCTGACCAAAAAGATATTGGTCAGCAGACTGTTCATGAAAATAAGGAAGCTACAAAATCTCCTTGTCAGTTATATGACCCTATAGTTGATTACATGACCACACTCTTAGGTCAACAACAAAGGTTATTTATGGAGTATGCATCAGGTCCTTCGTCTGAAGATTTTTTATGGTGCACGCTTATTTTAATTTTTAAATCTCAGCAACATGGAGGCATAAGGTCCAGTACTCTAATGTTGTCTTGGCTCCATTGGAGGGTTGAACTCGCTTAGGTGAATTGATCCCTATACGTAGGTAGGAGTTGTATATAAATAAGTTCACTAGCTGAGAATTTACTTTCAAGTTGGTAGAATTTATTTTTCTGCATTTTAGTTTGATGAGGAAAAGATTCTCTGTAAGCAAATCTCATGGAGATTTTATGGTTATACAAGTTCATTATATTTTTAACTCCATGCCCAATTGTGAAGGCTATTGGTTTGCAGGTTCTCGGCACCTTGCCAGAAAGGCACTGTCCCCAGTTGGAGCCAATGTTGTCACTCATTGCAAAATGCATTTTTAGTTGCCCAAAGTGAAAAAGAGCAGTTAAGTTTGAAGCCATCTCCCAAGCCATAGAAACTCTCAAAGCTAAATAGGATCCTCTCCATTGGATAGTTCTCTAAATAATCTTTCCAATGGTATGTGTAAGTCCAAAAAAGGACTCTTGGATTAGAAGTTAGAGCAGATTGAAGCTACCCTTTGAAAGCTAGAAAGAAAAGAGAAAATGACCAAGGGTAAGTCTCATCACAAATCGCAATTAGATTTTTTCTAAAATAACAGCAAGGGAAGATAGTGAAATCTGTGATCGGTCGATCGTTGATATCACAAATTGAAAATTGGAGGTCCTGGCAGCGACAAATGGGTAAGAAATTAGAGGTTCGGGGTGAATCGGCATATCGGCTATTGCAAGTATTGGAGGGTACAACCAAATATGGCGTCATGAAACCACCGAAGGCCGATAACATAAAAAAACACCAAGTTTCGAGCCTTCAATGTTAAAGCATCGGGGAGGGCCACTTGCGATTAACAAAGGAAATCAGTTGCAAAACGAGAGAAGGGCGGGCATTTTCTCTCTCCTCCAATAGTACGCGTGGCAGAATATTACTGGTCCTGATAAATCCACATGGCAGCTGACGTCAGCATGACATGGTGGTATGGAGGGGCATGTGGCAGGCAAATCTAGAATTTTTAGGGGTCATAAGGAGCCAAAACAAGGTGAAACATGTCACCTCTCACAAGGTGACATACGACAGAGGATGACTTCACATCAGAGATCACAAATCCGTGTTCACAGGTTGAATAATGTTATTACGTTGAGGTTAAAAATCGATTTTGAATCCGCTGATAAGGGGGCTCTGATAAGGGTGGTTAACCGCGGTCACATAAGGTTCCAAATATCCAAGGGCTTAACCTAAAGGCGATTGACAATCATAAGTTTCAGGAGGATGCACCAAAGGACATTGATAGGAAATTGCCGATTTTCCAAATTTCGATATTTGGTTGAGCCCTAGGTCACAACCCGTGCTCCTATGATGCAGAAACACTGGCAGGGGCTGAAACAAAGGGAGCCAAAGGGGATAGGGACTCACTGTTTTGTGACGCCTTTTAGAGTAAAAGTCATAATGCGGTAAAGCTTCGATAGTATGGTACATGGCTATGAAGGCGGATGGGTTGACAACTGAGGTATTAAATGAAGGCATGGAGAATTTGGAGAGCGATATGGGCTAATCCTGTGGAAACCTCTGCAACAAGAAACCTATGATAACAATGGCCTTAGAAATGAATTCAATTGTTTCACTACTCGTCTTCGGAGAGTAAATGAATGTATGGGGACTCAGGAAGGTTAATGGCTTAGCATGGGGCTCCACTGAGATACACAGTGAAGGAATGCCAGGACATTACCCACTTCTAGTCAGTAATAGGCAACTCACAGTGAACTGACTCCTTGCCCTAGAGAATGAGTGATTCAGGCAGTTAAGGTGAAAGCAATAGATATTGGCCAGGAAGCAAGAGGGATACATTGTGGTAGAGACGTGGCCTTCAGAGGGGCCTTCACAGGAACCATAGGACGATATTTTCCTCCATCATCATTCAGTTTCCTCTTTTCTATTTTTTTGTAACTTATTTTATTCTGTAATTTTTGTCTATTTTCAAGAAAGGAATCAAATCCTTGGAAATCATTTTGGGAAGCAGAGCTATCGCAGGCCTAGACAACCAGTAAATGTAACAGTTGGCCCTGGGGTGAGATATTTTGTAAATGGTTATTCAAAGCCCCCCTTCTCTGTATAAATAAGGGGGAGAAACACTTAATATAGGTTCCATAATTCTGCACCCTGAGTGGTCGAAATTGTTTGGTTCTAATTTCTTGTTGATGAGGGACTTAAGCTGTAGATTGTTGAATGTAAACTGACTAGTGAATGGGACTCAGTTTGAGTATTAATGAAACTCTTGGATGATTCCAATCATGTCAATGCGCATTATGGTTTCCCCTCTCTAATCTCATTCCATATATGTTTTTCTTTCTCTAAAATAGTGTGATGAAGCTATCAATTTCTCCCTTGTTTGTGATTGTATATTTGTTACCAAGTAGCAACAATACTTGTGTTAGTTACAAATTTACTTAAGTACATGTAATATGCACATATTTTCTTGAGATTTTGGATACAAATGTGCCCATGAGTATATGGCTTGAAACCTTGACTAGCACTCCACTCTTGTCGCTCTTTCATCTCCTCCCTCTTCCATATTTATGTTGGAACATTGTGGCTTAGGATTCTGCATTGCAATCAACCCTGCGCACTGATTTCCATCATCTTCCCTTTACATAAATTTAATATTAAGCTTCTTGTTGTTGTGTGTTGGCCACCAGAACCAGGCATTTCTATTTGAGGTTGGCCCAATTTAGCCCCTGAACATTTGGACCCATGTATTAGCTTAAGTTTACCTTCCTGAAGGTTGATTGAACCAAGCCCCCTTTGATTTTCTTTTTAAATTACGTGACAATTGGAGTGCAACTGAAAGCCCCCATTTATAATCTTCCATGTGCTCCTCTATTTAAGATGTCCTAGGTACTTGTCTACAATCAACCCGGAGGCTATCTCTAGGAAGCTTTCTATGTCTCCCGAAGCAGTCGTGCTACGTGTGCCATTACAAGCGACAATAAGTCCCACATTCATTCTTGGAATATGGCATGGGGGTGAATGGCTGAAGAGAGAATTGGCTCAGCCATTCTATGGTCGGGTGGAACGTGGTAGTCCTATCTTGAGTTGGCTTTTACATTCATTAATAAGAGGTTATTTCCATGACATCTTATGTAAAAATGTACGAGTTTATATGTATATTCCATGTTTGATGCATCCTTGGTATTTATGTTGTTATTATGTTGGTTATAAGCATGTATTATGATAGTGATGATGTATGGCTCTCCTCATGTTTTGATTTGTAAACGAATGAACAATGTATCTATGACCTAATATATGATAATACAACTAATTTTATAAAAGAACAATGCTTCTTAGCAATTCTTAGATAAGTATGAGACCCTTATGCTGAGATATGTTGCTTATACATGTAAACTACATAGTTGTGACATGTTTAACGAAATTCTTATCATGGCTAGTAGAGGTCCAATCTAGACCTTGCCATTGTTTTTTCAAATGCATCATTGTTATGTTGTGTAAATTCATGTCTAAAGTGTCATTAATTTCTGGGTAGTGACTTGGGCTCTGAGCCTGAAAAGTGGCACAAATCCGAGAGATGCAGGTACAGGTCTGAGGACAAAAGTCCCCAGACACATGCATACCCATGCTATGGGAGTGTCTGGTGCCTCATGGATGCATGCTTGTCCATATCAAGGGACCGTTTGGGGGTTTAATGGTGTAAAACTTCAATTGGTCTCAGGGGTTGGTTACCTGAGTGGTTGGGTTGGCTCCTGGGAGATTTGTTGCTGATGTGGAAGGTTTGTGTGGTTGATTCCACTTCCTTAAGGTCACCTAGGAGGTTGAATCCCATTATAGTGGCCTCTTGTTGCATATTTACCCCAGTTGAATGGTTACTTGGGTAGATGTGGGGTGAGGGTTAGAGTGGTATCAGAGTGGGTTTGATTCTCTTTGGGTGGTGTCTAGTTTCCATTCTCCCTATATCATATATGATACCATAGAGTGGTATTAAAGTGGGTTTAACTCTCTTTGGATCATATCTGATACCACAGAGTGGTGTTAGAGCATGGTTCACCCCTCAGACTGGATGGGCGGTGTGTGTTGATCATGCATTCATGTTGTTTGCATGTGTGTTAATCATCCTATGGTCTATATGATTGTTGCATATGCATGGTGTCGGTCATGGTTGTAGTGACGTCACCATGTGAAATATGATGTTGTTGTTGTGATGTGTGTAGTCATGAGTATATGATTGTTACATGTTGTTTATGGTTTCCTATTATCAATGTACATTGGTATGGTTGTTGTTGTCATGCATGAGGTCATGGTATGTGTAGTTGATATGGTCATGCATTGAAGACTAGACTCTAGCTAGAATGATGGTTATATGGTTATATTATTATGTATTATATGTATATATTGTCATGATTATGTTATATATGTATTATGTTGATTTGAATGATCTTGTAGATGAGATATCCTCCCCGAATTATGCTAAGGTATATTGGTTTATTGTGATTTGGTTTAGCTGACATAGTATACCTTGTAGGAAAGAGATCACAAATGAATAGCAAGATGGTAGACTACAGAGATTCTCCCTATGAATCATATGAGCAGCATTGTGTTGGGAACTCTTCTGATTTAGAAGACATATTGAGAAGATTGAAGGAAGAAATAAGGAGTTGTAAGGCCGACAATAACAAAATCATGTAAGCACAAGAAAAACAAATAGAAGTTAATGGAATACTCCTTCAGAGTTTTTCAGAATTGCAGCGACATGGGCCACTTCGAATTATCCATGGGCAGGAGGAAATAACTAATGGGGCATATGGAAGTAGGTCTCATGGTGTTCATAGGTCGGATAGAGATGATACAGTTAGAGATGGAAAATTGTTGGATACTTTTAATAGAAGAGGAGATAAACACATGTACTGCTCTAGTTCTGGTTTTGATAGGCATTACGATCATCATCATTATCATCCCTATAGGAGGAGTGTTAGGGGATACTTTCCAAATGAATTTAAGAATCAAAAGTCACCTACTTTTGATGGATACTTGAAGAAGATATAATATGTAGAGGTTTGGATACTTGGGTTGAAGAAGTTCTTTGAGTTGCATAATTACACAGATAATATGAAGGCCATAGTAACTATCTTCATCCTGAAAGGTAAAACAGATATCTGGTGGGAAGATGTGAAGTGGGTTAGAGACATCAAGACAAAGGACTTGAGTTGGCATGAGCTCAAGAGGATTTTCAGGAAGAAGTACTTGTCAGAAAGGTATTACGGCAATAAGGCCAAATAATTATACAAGCTAAAGATGGGATCAATGATATATGGAGAGTACATGGCCAAGTTCCTGGAGATATTGAGGTATGTATTGTATCCTAAAGATGAGAAGACTAAAGTTCAACAATTTGTTAGTGGTCTTCCATTAGCATTTAGAGATCAGATTGAGTATGATGAGCCTCGGTCACTTGAGAAAGTTATTGGGATATTGAAGCATTTCTATGAGTAGTTGAAGTGTAAGAATGAATCTGAGTAAGAATGGAAAGGGAAAGATAAAAGTAAAGATGAATGGAAATCGAAAAGAACAAGGCCTTAGAATGCAGAAGAGAAAGAAATGTGGCACCACAAAAGAAGTTCAATGCAGCTAGACAGAGACATGGGTCACAACAAAAACATAAAGGTGATGGTACTGGATGGTTGGAGTGTTGGACATATGGCAAGGAACACCTTAACATAAATTATCCACAAAATAAGGGTGGTAGACCTAAGATATATATTTCACAAGAGGCACATACTATTGGGGATGTTGGTCAGAGTGTTCCTCGTATCGATGCAACATTGGATAACAGGCAAGCAGACCAACAAGCATCTATCATTGAGATGGACGGTAGGCTTTGTGATCAAGTTGTTTCTATTTTGATTGACCTTGTATCTAATTATAGCTATGTTAGTCCCGACTTGGTGGATAAGTGTGGTTTGAATAAAGAAATGCATTTAGAGTCTTGGTTAGTGTA
Source organism: Pinus taeda (assembly GCA_000404065.3). Lineage (NCBI taxonomy): Eukaryota > Viridiplantae > Streptophyta > Pinopsida > Pinales > Pinaceae > Pinus > Pinus taeda. Next base: position 14,055 of record APFE031639006.1, on the reverse strand, counting down.
GTTGGATGTAGGTACAAAGGAAAGAGTTCATCATTGGGTAAGAGCCTATGCATTTGAGTTGAATGGCATGTCTATAGAACCGCACTTGAACATATTGACGTTGGGATCATATAATATGCTATTGGGTATGGACTGGCTATACCTTCATAGGACCAAGGTGGATTTTTATGACAAAGCCATTGAGTGCTTGGATGACAATGGGGAACCAAGAGTATTATAGGGAAAGAAGAAAGCCACATCAGTTAGGATGGTGACAACTATGAAGGGAAAACACAGTCGAAGAAAAGGGTATGTATTATTTGCAATGCATATTTATAGTGACAAAGGTAAGGAAGTTGACGATGCATATGTTTTGAGAAGGTACCCAGTTCTACAACAGTTTCAGGATGTGTTTCCCGTAGAGATTTCAGAGTTTCCACCTCGAAGTAGAATTTTCTATTGAGTTAGTGTCAGGGGAAACTCCAACATCAAAAGCACTATACAGGACGATCACACCTGATTTGGTAGAGTTAAAGTTGCAACTAAAAGAGATGCTTGACAAGGGATACATTAGGTCAAGTGTATCACCTTGGGGTGCACCAGTATTATTTGTAAAGAAGAAGGATGGTACTCTCAGATTGTGCATTGAATACATGCAGTTGAAAAAAGTGACCATCAAGAATAGGTATCCATTGCCAAGGATTGATGACTTGTTTAATCAGCTAAAGGAAGCAATAGTGTTCTCAAATATTGACTTTAGATCCATATATCATCAGGTACACGTCAAAGAGGAGGACATTTACAAGACATATTTCTGGACCAGGTATGGGAATTATGAGTTTGTTGTAGTTCCATTTGGTTTGACTAATGTTCCAACTACATTTATGTTTTTGATGAATAAAGTCTTGTGTCCCTGTTTGGATAATTTTGTTTATTGTGTTCATTGATGACATATTGATATATTAAAAAAATGAAGAAGAGCATGTCAAGCATTTGGATACAGTGTTGAGGTTGTTGAGAGAGCATCAGTTGTATGCTAAGCTCAGCAAGTGTAGTTTCTTTCAGAATGAGGTACATTACTTGGGACATGTTGTCTCCAAGGAGGGCATAACAATGGATCCAGAGAAGATAAGAGCTATCATGGAGTGGGAAACTCCTAGGAATGTGGATGATGTGAGATATTTCATGAGATTGGTAGTTTATTATAGGAGGTTCATAAATAATTTCTCACAAATTTCTTATCCTATCACATCATTGCAGAGGAAAGGTAAGAAGTTTGAATGGATAGAGGAGTGTGAGGCCAATTTTGTGCAACTCAAGTAGTTTTTGACACATGCTCTAGTGTTATAGATCGCAGATTCAGACAAAGAGTTTGTAGTATGTACAAATGCTTACAAGAGAGGACTTGGTGGAGTCCTTATCCAGGAAAGATAGATAGTGTGATATGAGTCATGAAAACTGAATGAGCACGAGCAGAGCTATCTGACACATGATATTGAGTTAGCAACGGTCATACATGCACTGAAGGTGTGGAGGCACTATCTTCTTGGCATGAGGTTTGTATTGATGAGTGATCACAGTGGATTGATATATTTATTTGACCAAAATCGAAACGCCAGGTAAGCTAGATGGTTGGCCATGAGAAATGAGTTTGATTTTGAGATCAGATACATCAAAGGAAAGGAGAATAGGGTCACAGATTCTCTTAGCAAGTGGATATAGGTAGATCATATAGAAAATATAAGTCCCTATGGGATAGATCTACATGATAGGATCTTGCAGGCAGGTTAGCAGGATGTCAGGTATATGGAGATTATGCACAGGTTGGAGGATAGTAAATGTACATGTACAAGTATTGGTAAAGGTATAGGTACAAGTATAGGTAGTGGTACATGTACAAGTATTGGTAAAGGTATAGGTACAAGTATTGGTAGTGGTACATGTACAGGTATATGCAGAGGTACAAGTACATGTGCAGGTATAGGTGCATAGGATGTGGACTATTGTCTCACAGCAGATGGATTGGTTAGATTTAGGAAAGATATATGTGCCAGACAACAGTGGGAGCAAGAAGGTAATCTTGAGGGAGTTTCATGCGAAAACATATTCAGGTCACCCAGGCTATCATACAACATTGACTGCAGTGAAGTAGTTTTATTATTGGCTGATTCTGAAGAAGGATGTAGCAGAGTCTGTGGCTAGATGTTTGGATTGTTAGCAGGTAAGTTTAGGCATCTCGGTGGACTGCTATAACCGATTACGATTCAAGAATGGAAATGGGAGGTCATTTCCATGGACTTTATCATAGGTTTTCTAAGGACAGTGAGACAACATGATTCCATCGTGGTTGTTGTGGACATGTTGACAAATGTTGTGCACTTCATTCTAGTGAAGAATACATTCTCAGCTAGCGATGTAGCACATGTATTCATTAGAGATGTAGTCAGATTGAATGGAATTTCAAAGAATATTGTGTTATACAGGAATGTAAAGTTCACTTCCAAGTTTTGGAAGGAGTTGTTTGCAAGTTTGGGCACAAAGTTGGCCTTTAGTACAACTTATCATCCGTAGACAGATGGACAGACGGAGAGGGTCAATAGGATATTGGAGGACATGTTGAGGATGTACGTGATACATCAGCAACGAAAATTGGAAGAGTACTTTCCACTAGTAGAGTTCGCTTACAACAATGGGTATCAAGAATCTTTGAAGATGAGTTTGTTTGAGGCATTGTATGGGTGGAGCTTTAATTCTCCCATCATTTGGAGTGATCTAGTTAACAGGGTGTTGATTGAACCGGACATGTTGGAAAAAATGGAATAGGAAATGTAGGTAACCAAGAATAATTTGAAAGCAACACATGATAGGCAAAAGAGCTATGCAGATCATAATAGGTTTTTCAAGGAGTTCCAGGTTAGGGAACATGTGTACTTACACATCAAACCAAAGAAGAGCTATTTGAAGATTGGATAACGTGCCAAGATGGCACCCTGATTTTGTGGAGATTTCGAGATTATTAAGAGGATCATACCAGTATCTTATCGACTTGCACTGCCTATGATAGTGAATGTCCATGATGTTTTTCATGTGTCATTTCTTAAGAAATATGTCAAAGAGGTTGATCATGTGATTGACTAGTCTATATTGCAGGTGGAGCCAGACAGGGAATTCCATTCGTAATCTTAGTGTATGTTGTAGAGAACGCTGCTCATCCTCCGAAACTGAGAAATCGAGCAGGTTAAAGTGGAGTGGAAGCACTTTGGGCCCAATGAAGCTACATGGGAGATGGTGGATCAGATGCAGGCTATGTATCCTTCCTTATTCGCTAGTTGAGTGGATGTTTTGGTATGGCGTTTGGCATATGTTTTATACCAATCCAGGTCCAATCCACAACCCGGTACCCTACAACGTTCAGATTGAACACCAAATACGTTATACCGAGATTGAGAGGGATGGCTTAGATGTTAAACATACGAGTGAGGAATTGGATTAAATTCCCATTAATATCCTCCACATGGAAGGAGGATTTCCCTTCATTTACTGCCATACCAGTAGCGGCTTGAAATCTGACCATTATATAATGTAAACACAACCAAGTTGCTCTGCATAGGATTGCCGATATTAGGATGTCGTCGACAAAAAAGTTGTGGGATATGTGTATCCCTCTGCATAAAGGAAGAGGCCTGCAGGAATTTGTATGAACCGCCTTCTTGACATGGAGGCTAAGAGAATCCATAATCAGAATGAAGAGGAGAGGAGACAAGGAGAAGCCTTGTCTAAGCCCCCTGGCAGCTTTAAAAAAAGGGGTGGGAATACCATTAATCAGAACAACGTAATTTACCTTCTCCACGCACGCCATGATCCACCTTGAACACCTGTGGTTTAGGCCAATCTTGGCTAGAAGACAATGGATATATCCCCAGTCCACACTATCATACACCCTTTTTAAATCTATTTTTAATAGGGTAGCTTCCAGATTCTTAGAATGCATTGAATGTAGAGCTTATTGAGTAAGGGCCACGGCATCCATGATATTCCTGTCCTTTAGAAAGCCATGCTGTTCGGGGGAGAGATGCAGGGAAAACACATTCCTAACACACATGGCAATAATTTTAGAGATCGTCTTGTATAGGACATTGCATAAAGAAATAGGACGATATTCAGAGAAGCACGCCAAGTGAGTTTTTTTAGGAATCAGAGCAATATATGTGGATGTGATACGGTGGTTAATATATCCATTTAGTCTGGATTCTTCGACCATATTTAGAATGTCACCCTTGAACAAGTCGAAGAAATGGATGAAGAAATCAACAGACCCCCCGTCCGGCGCCGGGCATTTATCCTTTTGAAAGGATTTCATTGTCGTCAACCATTCATCCTCTATGACTTCAGAAAAGAGGGCTTCATTTTGATTTTCATTGAACATAGTGGGGTACAGCTCAATACCCCATCGAATGTCTTCAATCTGACTACCAATTTCTCTACTGTAGGCCTTGCTGAAATAATTAACTGCTTCACGCGATATATCCTCCTGGGTATAAAAGGGTCTTCCAGCTTCATCTTTAATTTCCCAAATCATGTTTTTCTGCCTCCTCGCTTGTTGGCATACCTGTGAAAAAACTTGGTGTTTTTGTCACCCTCCTTGAGCCAAATGGCTCGGCTCTTCAATCGCCATGTAGATTCGTCCTCTGCCAGAATTTTTTGTTTCCTTTTTCAAGGTTCCAAATCTGTCTACAAATGTGTGAGGAAATGGCAGCGCTTTTAAAGCGAGAGGATAAGAGTTGCAGGTCTTTATCAATACCTTTCAGTTCCTTTCTGTTACGTTCTGTTTTCTCCCATTGCCACATTTTAACCTTGCAACGCAATCGAGCCATGCAGGAAACAAAATCCATTGTCTGTCGTCGAATTGATCCAAATTGATGCTGCCATGACTCTTTTATAAATTGATTAAAATGCTCATCGGATAGCCACATTTGGTTGAATTTGAACGGGTATCCCGATTTGAAAACCTCATTGTTCCATTGAATGTATATCAGGCGGTGATCAGAGATGTGCGAAGGAATGATTTTCATCTGCGGCAGACCAAATCTATCAATCAATTTTCCGTGGAGGATAAAATGGTCTAGTCTTTTAGCCAAGTAAGCATCATCTGACCGCTCATTATCCCATGTAGGCCCTCGACAATCTGGTTGTATGTCTATAAAATTATTTTGGATGATGGCATTACGAATCATGCGTCCTATCGGATCCATTTTCCTGCCATTGCCCCAAATCTCATCATTACACAAAGTACTATTAAAATCACCTCCAATCAGCAAGGAATCCATATCAAAAAGTTCAGATGCTAGAAGTTTTTCCTAGAATGGAACGCGTTGTCTATGAGGAGCATATATATTTAAAATGTGCACAGGATCTGAAACATTACGAAAATAGGCTAATATAAGAATGCCTGCAAAACATTGGAAAGCAACCGCTTTAACCCAAGTAGGATCCCATAGAACAGTAAGCCCCCCAGACAAACCTACAGCATCAGTGGCCACCACATGCCAAGTAGGGAACATTCTTCTGAAATAAGAAATGGTCTGGGAACCATTATGCATAGTTTCCTGAATCAAAAGTAATCTGGACTTTGAAGATCTAAAGAGGTCCTTTAGAGCCAAAAACTTCAGATCTGCTCCAAGGCCCCATATATTCATAGACATGATGTTATTCATTTCGATCTAGAGATGGCCGACTAGCTCTAAGAGGCCTTTTTATGGAAAAATCATCTGAGGCAATTTTTGAAATAGGAATTTCAATTAGATTAAGGTCCCTGGAAATCGTATCATCTCTGCCTTTTCTCCCTCGAAAGTGTCTACTTCCCCACTTTTCTTTGCGGCAGACAGTAATATTTCTGGCGGATTTAGGACTAATGACCAGGGAAGGAGAACGGTCGGGTTTATGAATGAAGAGAGGTTTTAAGTTTAAAGAAGCCCGTTTCATGAGCAGATCAATATCACAATCAATAAAAATTTTCTCAGAGGATGACAGAGAGTTAAAAGGAGTATAAGACTCCTGAATGGCCTTTCCTTTAGGGTCCACTCAATGAACAGGTGAAGATATCCCAGCGGGGAGGGAAGGAGATGCAGCAAGGGACATAGGAGAGGATGAGACATATTGAACAGAATGGGAAGGGCCCGCCACGGACGATTTATCAATTGGGGGGGGGGGGGGGGGGGGCGGGGGGAGGGTATGGCTATATTCGGAGAGGGTTCAGGAGGTTGTGGAGGTAAAGAGAAGCACTGTCGAGTCATGGGCGGTTCAAAGGGAAGCCGTCGAGAAAGCATGGGCGATTGAGCATCCCGAGGACAACATACATCGGACCCAATGTCCCGACCGTGTGGTCTAACAGATAATGAGCGGGATCGAAAAGGGCTAGAGGATTTATCCCTGGGCGAGCCTTTACTTAGAGAGGACTGAGATTTCAGATTAAGCGGGCCCCGAAATGGATCGACACTGTGAGGCAGAGTCGAATGCTCGCTTTTAATAGAATTATCAGCATACTTCATCGACAGATTCTTATTCCTGTGTTTATGTGGTTGTCGACGTGGACATTGTGAATGTAGGTGGCCGGTCCTATGACACACAGAGCACCTAAATGGTACTCCCCAATAGTCTAGCCATTGATGGATATTTGATGAATCCCAGTTTAATTCAATCGATTCGGGAAAGCCACCTCTGAAGCCCCTCTCAATGAGGACCCATGCAACACGCTTATCCTTTGCGCCGATGCATCTGGGATCAACATATATGTACCTTCCGCTAGCGTTACCAATTTTTTCAATTGATTCTTTGTTCCATAGCTCAATGGAAAGCCCAGGTAATTTGAGCCAAATGTAGTTGTTAAGAGGGGTGCTCCTGAGCGGATTAAATCCAATATACCACCTGTATAGAGCTAGAAAGCTTCGTCCCCGGACCCAAGGCTTGGAGAAGATAATCTCAAGATCCCGCTCCTGGAGGAAATGGAAGCTGAACCAGTCATTCATGAGCCTGACAATTGTGGGGGTGTAGTCAAGCAGAGGAGCCCATTTGGCTGCGATCCAGGATCGGAATTGTGACTCCTCCATCGACGGGAAATGCCAACGTCCCGCTAAGGCTCACTTCTGTAAACTAGAAATCCTGTCAAGTAGCAGAGGCCCATCCAAGTTGATAGCTTCAGGTGGAGGGGAAGATTTGATCGGCCGGTTATGTTTACACTTCGGGTGAGAAGCAGAGTCACCACCCCTGGGAGACAAGTCCATCTGAGAAGCAGGATAGATATCCGCGTACATCGTGGCATCCTATTCAGCGTTGGCAGATTGGTTGACGTGGGCTTTCTCTGCATCTAAGGTGGCGCGCACCAGAGCAGAAGCCACTGAGTTGTCAGACGGAAAGTCCATATCAAAGCACTGCAACAGAGATCTCGAGGACCAAAACAAGATTTCCCAAGATAGGCCAAATCAGACAAAGTACCACAAGGCTTATACATAAAGAGGGAAGAAACCGGATTGTTCAATGAAGGAAGTACTTCCTTATCAGAAAACGGATAGGATTAGATGGAGAATTTATGAAAATGAAGCCAGAGATGGATTCACTTACAACCATATGTACTCCTTCTGCCAAAGAGATATAAATTGAGCCATCTGTAGACAATAGGAAAATGTGGAATGATGGCGAACATAATCCATAAAAAGATCAGGAAGAAGTCCCCTAATTAAATGCAGAAATCTGGGCATCGGCAAAGGGAAAATTCAAATTATCCGGCACCAGATAACGACAAGTAGGATGAAACCAGTAGCAGAAGTGCGCCTGAGGAATTTGGACAGGCGATGCAGCAACAGTAAATCTCATATATGCACTAGTGTTGACCAATCCTTAGACGGAAATATGAGCATGGTTTGGAAATGAAGAAAAATTTCTTAATGAGTTTTAAAATAGTCCCCCACCAGCCAAGAAATTCAGACCCCGACATAATAGATAAACCAGTAGAACTGAACCTCGAGCGTTACCAAGCGGAGAGCACCTTGGCCAGAAGAGTGATTATACCATATACCACATTCGCAGAAACTTATGTGGATGTTACAGAAACAAAATGCATTTGACTGTCCTATGGGCAGGACAGGTGTGTTGAAAAATAACCGCAGAAAGAGTCCTCTCTCTCTCGTCCGAGAGATGTAGGGAGCAAGAGCCTTTGTCCGCAGGTCTGGAGATGGGATATTTGGAAAAATGGGGATGCCAAGCGTCGATTTATATGAAGAAAGAGGCAGGAATAGCCACGTACAGGGAGAGCATGCAGGTGCTCGTCACCAGTAGCACCGAGAGGAGAGTCAAATTAGGATGGGGCACAGCCTCCAATCCCCCAATGGAGACACATTGGTTCCACAAGCCTCCATCTGTCGTGAAAAGAGCTATACCAAATAACGAGGGGGAAAAACGACACAGGAAGACAAAAGAGTTACCAGTATGGATTGAATGGTGCTCTCCAGCTCGGTAGCTCTCGGCTCTCCCAAATCCTTACTTTTACTTTTTCTTCTTTAGCTCACAAGAGGCTTCCCGGTTATCTTGTAATAATTATCCATAAAAAGAAATGATAAACCTTACTGAAACAACAATTTGTAATGACGATACCACAACCACCAAGATTAAAATTTATTACCAAGCTAGCTCTGATATTTTGATTAATTTATCTAAAATTAATTAATTGAAGGAAGTGTAATATCAACTTGTGTCATATTGCTCATTAGTTATTGATAAATCATGGTATTGTAACCATAGTTAATTTTTGTATTTAAGAATATTGTTTAATTAGTATATTACTTATTTTATAATATAATAATAACAAAATAATTTAAAATAAAGTTATAATTTAGTTAATTTTTTAGATTTTTTTTTTTTTTTTTTTTTACTTTGGGCTATTTGAAATGTATGGTGGAATAAATATTTCCATTTTATCATGGATTGATTGGCATTTACCAGCCATTTAATTTATATGGCGTGATAGTAATTATTGATAATTAAATCACCCCAAATCCATTTTTTAGTCACACCCTAGATTCATCTTAACTCTAAATTTGTTAAGCCCAGAGAGGGATCAAATCTCTTTTCACTCTAAGGGAGGTATGAATCTTGAGACCTTTAATCTCTTAGACACTTGGTAGATATGAAATTAAAATAGATCTACACTCTTTTAACTCCCCTTTATATAAACTATATTCCACATAAATATCCTAGACTATCATAAATATGGTAACTTAAATTAATAAAAATAAAAAGTAAATTATATAATTTTTTATTTTATTATTTTCATTTTATTTTTATTTACTTTAAATATTAAAATTTATAAACATTACATCCCTATTATATAATAGACTAGAATAACAATCATATATTGACTTCACAACTTCATTTCTATACTTTTCATTTGGAAATCCTACATTTCAATATAAATCATGAAACCATTTCACTCATCCAAATATAAGAAAACAAATCAAACAAGATAGGCTGCATGGCAGCTAGTCCCTGCCTAGCTGTTCCAGCCACCACCAGCCAGAGAGCCATCTAAGCCACTTGCGATCTGATCCTTTGCAGGTTAGGCAGTTCAGAGAAAGGCAAGAGCCGCTCTAGCAGAGCCTTTACAGATTAGCCGAAGGCCCTTGCAGGTTAGGCAGTTTAGAGAAAAGGCAATAGCCGAACCTTTACAGGTTAGCGGAGAGACAATAGCCACTAGGCAATGCAGAAATGAACAGTGACAGATTTACCAAAACCAAGATTTCAAGTTAACGTTTGGTCCGAACAAAACTAGAAATCAGTGTACTATTAGTATGCAAGGCACCCATGGCAAGTCCCCAACTGATTTCAAATCCATCGCAGAAAATTCGGTTTTGACAGTAGGAAACGATGAGAATGACAACAGAAAATTCTCAGTGAGAATGCGAAATAGCAACCTTATCTTCGCTTTCTTGAGTGAGTTGGTCTTCCTTCCTTGCCAATTCCCTGTAGATTGTGCTTTCAATCTTCTCGACAGGCACAATGTGCAGGCAGGCGACCGCTGGGTAGTTCCCATCACACAAATACTGAACCACGTAATTATACTTCTTTACAAAATAAGCACTGGGTGGAATAAGCGCCTCTACAAGTTGCGGAACAAAAGGAACCTGGCGAAGTTTGTACCAAGCCAACAAGCACCATCCCTCTGCAACAGCCTCACACTTGCTATACAAGTTCTTCGCCGAGGATTCAGATTTCGCATACAAAGTCTTCCCCAATTCTTTAATATTGTCCACTGCCACGGCTTGTCGAACTTGGGTGACGACAGACCTGGCAACTTCGGGTGTCCTTTTTGTTGCCCGACAGACCTGGCAACTTCGGGTGTCCTGAGAAGAAATGCTCCATATAGTCAATTGACAAATTAGTCAATATATTCGTGAATAAGTCAGAGCATAGAAAAACCAAATTTAATGTAGGGCCCGTGTAGCATTGCCGTTGAAGAAATTTGAGCTTCGACTTTACGAAACTGCGCAGCACCCGATCGACCAATTGCACAGATCAACTATCAATCGACACGTTGACCCTTACTCAATTGAAATCTATGAAGCAAGTATATGATAGTTTAAAACGAGCCTAATAGCTAACTTTGCGAGAAAACGACATTTGGCCTGGACTCTGCTCCTCGTGACAGAGGTTCTTTCACACCTACCTTCTTCCTCCAGATCGCTCCACATACCCTATCCCATGCGCTATTGCACTCACACACATGGCCAGGGAGTTGGGACATCCTCATTCAGTTAGACGCTCTGTTTCTGGAGTGTGCGAGCTCATTCTCGATGGCTTATGCCAAAACCCTTGTTCTATGTTCACCAAATGCTAAGGTTGTTGTCGTATCCCCTGTCTTCTATGGTTTCCACCATCCACAGTCGAGCTCATGGTCACTCATGGAATTTTTTGTGTATCTGGTGCTCGTACTGGTTAATTCGGCACAGAGCGAAGGGAAAAAAGGGAAGGATAGGGTGAACCTGAAATGCAGTAGCTGAGCGATTGGCGTGTAAGAAAGATGGTGTCTGTTGCACATTTATAGCGGGAGGTTTTACCGCTTCTCAGACAATAGGGGTACACTCAGGTGGTTGCAGGGCTTACACGAGTGTCCTAAATTTCAACCCGGCGGTGCCTGCGAGGCAGTGGAACTATAGAGTAGACAAACAGTGGGCTGCACCGTTGGAGCCTTCTTGTAAGGGGCTCTCACTGTCACTCCAATCAAACTGCCCACTAAAATTAGAGAAGGTAAAGAACTCAATATATCCAAAGCTATTAGCAATCGATTGTAGTTTCCTGGGCTAGCCGTCTTTCTTCCTGTCATCTGCAACTTTTGCCTTGGTGGTCCCAGCCATCAGTCAAGGTTGCAAATAACGAATTGAAGGGCTCAATTACAGCTAAATTATGCCAACCTTCTAAGGTCGGGGCAATTCGTAGAGTTACAGGGCTTGAGTTTTTATGGTTGGTCACAGCATTGTACAATTCAAAATAATGATGGAGATCGGCTAGACGACGGCATTACAGCATGGTAGTTCATCTATTCATGAGAAATTGTCCCCAACATCAAGTGTTTATCAAGATTGTTTGCTTCTTTGCTTCCATATTCAGCCTCCGCCCACATTAAACGGAGTGGAAACACGCAATTTGCGAGTTACTTCATCTTTAATTGACTCCTGCATCATTCCAAATGGACTATCGATCAATTGATAATCGATGTTTGCTCAATTTAGTTAATATTGCAATGTTAAAGGTAGCAGTGTCATCTGCTTTTGTGATAGCAACGAATGCGAATGGGTTAAAGGTGGGTTACTACCGCGATAGGTGCCCAGAGGTGGAAGTGATTGTAGTTGCAGTTGTGGCCAAAGCCGTGACAGAAAATCCTGGCGTTGCACCTGCTCTCATCAGGATGCATTTTCATGACTGCTTCGTCAGAGTAAGTATACATTCTTATAATTACATATCATATATGTAGTGGTGTATATCAATTTCATACGATAATCTGCTCATTGATGCTTGCAGGGTTGCGATGGATCAATACTGATCGATTCTACAACAGGAAATCAAGCAGAGAAGGAATCACCCGCGAACAATCTGAGCCTCCATGGGTTCGAAATAATTGATAAAGCAAAGTCTATTTTGGAAGACAAATGCCCGAACGTGGTCTCATATTCTCTTGTAACGCAGATCTCCGCTGATAATAACTCAGTTATCGGGTCGCATAACAGAGAAGAACTCGGATATCTCGCCAGGTAACTCGAATACACCGTGCGACCTTAACCTTCCCTGGCTTTGAGAATGAAAATCACAACACAGGTCTCACTTGTTCAATGAGTTTCCCTTTTTGTTTTCTTCCCATTTTGTAATCTCTATTTTGTTATTCTAGAAGTTGTCAATTCAAGGAAAACAAATATAAACCAAATAAGTTTGATATTCTGAAACACAGCGCTATGAAAATAAGGAGAGATTTTAAAATTACTTGAATTCCAAAGAGGAAAAACTGGTAGAAAATATAGACTAAGCTTACCCCACATGGCAGGTGAAAGCTTAGGGTGCAACTCCTAATTTGCACTTGTGTTGTTTTTGGCGAAGCAACACTGTTGAGGTCATTTTCGAAGCCAATCACCTCTATTGTTGCAGGTTTGATTGATCTCCTTTCAAGTCTCTGATTTCTGTCTGTCATGAAAAGAATGAGTGCAATCTGGTTATTGCAAGTTTGTAGAATATAAACATCTTTCATTTTCTCATATTAGCATTTGTGAATGAAAATACTGTAAATTTCTAATCGCCAGTGTAGAAAAAGACGTTTATGACCCTTTCACCAAGCCCTTTCACCAAGCCCTTTCACCAACGAAGTCCTCGTTGGAAAGGTAGGAAGACCTGCCTTCTGTTTTTAATTACCAGCGAATGCTATATAGCTCACCCCTGTTCTTCTGGATATTAACTTTATTGTTGCAATTGCAGGCCATTAAAGGGATAAGACACAAAGTCCAATTAGCTACAAAGTTTGGAATCATCGATCCAGATGGAAAACGAGAGAGTCGAGGGGATCCAGATTATGTTCGTGCCTGCTACTGTATTAATGGCCGGCAAAGAAAATCATCACCACTATATTTGCACACAAATACCAAGCAATTCCAGCTGAAAGCTACTCTGGGAGAAGCGTGAGACCCTTGAGGGCACGGATGCTTACTAGTCTGCACCACTATACCAATTCCATTGAACCGATATAGTTTGATACAGTTTTTTCTGAATTTTCTCAAGCAATCAGGGAAATCTGTCAAGCAATGTGTCAAGCATATAAGCAGTCACGGAAACATGTCAAGCCTATAATAGAGAAGAAGACGCGTGGACCATACAGAAAACTTTGGTAACTTTGGTTAAATATTGTGTTGGGTGTACATACGCCTCAAATGTTAGTCCTTTAATGCTAGCATTAATCTCCATAACGAAAGTCGAAAATAAAAATAAGATATGCTTTTGGCCTCTTCTCCTCGGGAAGAGGCCAAATAAGATGATGAGACAAACAAGAATATTGTTAACATACGGACCGGGTTGTATAAAGCACACACTTAGTATAAAAACCGTCACTAAACCGCGTGAACTAATGCTAAAATCGTGATTCCGATTACTATAGTCCCTGGCCATTACCAGATGGCAGGGACTAATAAATACGAGAGTATTGAATTCCTCCCTCGCTTATTCCTTTATTGGAGGACGCAAAATAAACGTTGCAACTGCGTACGTATGTCAAGACTTTATTTCTAAGTTCTAAGTTTTTCGTTTACAGACATAAACAACCTTAAATTTAATGGAAAACATGGAAATACTGTAAAGCACATTGGATTCTATTCCACTCATAAGGCTATAAAAAATAAATCAAATAAATACAATAATGGTGAATATTTTTTCTGTTTTATATCATCGGAATACTATCTATTCCGTTAATGCTAGCTATCAATTTGAAAAACTGAAAGATTTTTAAAATATTATATACTCATTTGTTAGTGAGTATATCAAAAATAAATCATT